>CATIWK010622131.1:0-31385 GCA_949634005.1 Mallotus japonicus | reverse complement strand
AATCAATAGAATTTAATTAAATTAGACATATTAACATAAATAATTTTAACATCAAATAATAAATCAATTAATTAAATAATAAAATTTTTAATTAAACTCACTTTTAAACATTAACGTTTTAAATAATCCGGGTCTTAACAATTTATCCTATCTACAGTTTTGTAATTAGTATATTTAGAGTAATTAAATTTTGGTGTTTACGACGTGCATCAGTTTCCCCAGTTGGAATGTAGCCATTTTTATCTCCCCTTTTGTAACCTCTGTAAGTAAGCTGTGGTTCATTTCTGCTGAGAGAAGAGAAGGTATGCTGTCTATTACCCGAGAGGTAATCTCTATATTCTCTCATTTGTAAAGCTTTTGAAAGTAACATGAAGCTTCTCTATTAATTGACCCCTCCGTATTGATCCAAACCCTCGCCTCATTCTTGATCTTCACAATTCTATTTCTCTGTCTCCTTTGAATTAAAGAAATGTGAAAGAAATGAGAAGTTTTATCCCCTTCTTTGAGCCACGTAATTCTCGACCTTTGGTGCCAATATAGTTCCTCTTGTTGCCACAGTCCCAGGATTTATTGTTTGAGCTGCTTCTCCTCTTGCTTGGCATTATCCGTCATGACTCCTTCATTTATCTCATTGACTCTAGCTTTCAACATCTCAATTTTCTGTTTTGGGTCCTGGAATTTATTTTTACTCTATGAACACAATTGGGTAGCACACGTCGCCAATTTTCGAGTAATGTTGTCCCTGCTCTCTTGCTCCCAAGCCTTTTGAATAACCTGCTTGCACATGGCTTTGCATTGCCATTTCTGTTCAAACTTGAAGCTTTTCTTTCTCTGTCGCAATTTCTTTTGGAGCTGGATAATCAGTGGCCTATGATCCGAGGCCCCAAATCTGTCGTGAATGACTAGCGCCTCTTGGAATAGAACCCTCCAGTCCGGCGAAGCTTATTCTTTCATTACCTTGCTGTCGGTTATGCCAGGTGAATCGTGGTCCCTTAAACTCTATTTCCATTAAGTTGCATTTGTTCATGAATTCGCTTAGTTTTGAAGCTTCATACCAGTTGAAGCCCCAGCCTCCGATCTTGTATATTGGGTCCATCTACCGGTTAAAATCACCAGCAATTAACCAAGGCAGTCCATTCAGTGCATTCAGTCTGCCCACTACCTCATAAATTAGATCTCATTCTCATAGATCTGATGGCCCATAAAACCCAGTAAAGTGCCAAACAAAACTTGTATCCACCACTGCATCAATGAAGAACCGAGTTTTCTTTTGGATCCGTACAGCCCATTCATCCTTCCACCAAAGCGCCAACCCTCCGGATCTACCAACTGGGTCGACGTAGTCACCGTAATCAAATTGGTTTACTATCGTAGGAGTTCTAGGCATTGAGATCCCTGCTTAGTCTCTATGAGGAACACCATTTGAGGAGAGTGAAATTTTATTAGATCTCGAAGAGACTTCTCAATCATTTGGTTTCTAGCTCCTTGGCAGTTCCATGCCAAGATATTCATTTAGCTAAAGAAGACAATCGCCGGCACTGGGGCTAGGCAACACAAGGATCTACTCTTAAAACAAAAAGATAGCAGTAAGATCTACTCTGGTTTCGCTATGAAGCAGAGAGACACGGTGTTGTATGAATAATTCAAAGAACTCCATTTTATGGAATTTGATTGTTTACACTTTGTGTAGTATAATGATCTCCTAATTATGAAATTTTTATGGCCGAATACCTCTTTTCACCCCTGAACTTTACCCTTTTAGTCCATTTCACACATCAACTTTTTTTTTAACCAATAGCACATATGAACTTTTATTTTGGACCGATTTCACCTATGGTCAGACATTTTTTGGACCTATTTCACACATCATTTGACAACGTGGACAAGCGCGTGGGCTCAATGAATGTGAGGCTCGTGGTTGGTGAAAGAAGAGTTGACGTGTTAATGTGAGCTGAAGTGTCCATGGGTGAAATCGGTCCAAAATAAAAGTTCCTATGTTCAATTGGTTAATTTTTGAAGTTGATGGATGAAATTGACCAAAAGGGTAAAGTTCAGAGGTGAAAGGTTTGTCCTCCTGGACTTATACATGTCGTGTCATCGTGCATCCTTCACACGCGTTTGGTTATGTCTGACCATAGGTGAAATAGGTTAAAAATAAAAGTTCATATGTGCTATTGGTTAAAAAAAAAAGTTGATGTGTGAAATTGACTAAAATGGTAAAGTTTAGGGGTGAAAAAGAGTATTTGGCCTATCAAACATGAACCACACATAATGAAGAAACAACGCTCTGAACAAGAAGATGATCTTCTTGCACGTAGTAACAAAAAAAATGAAAAGAAATATGGCCGAATTGGGTGAATTGGAGACTGTAATGGAGGACATAGAGGAAACGGATACGGTTTTGAAGCCACCGTTTCAGGTTTCTCAACAAAGGACTCGTCCCTCATTTCGAGATAGATTGCTGAACAAGGAATCGGGTGATGAACACCCTTTGGACGAAGAGTTTATTTCGGATGATGAAAAGGATATGGCAGATGAGGAAGGGAGCGACGACTACCTAGTTATCTCTGTATCTAAAGAAGAGAAATGAAGGCTGCGAAGGCCTTGGCAGCAAACTCTAATTGTGAAACTTATGGGGAGAACAGTTGGTTTCAAATATTTAGAGGGATGCATGCGTGCATTGTGGCAACCAAAATCTGCTATGGATGTAGTGGCCATTGAGAATGAGTATTTTCTTGCTAAATTTGCTTCTGTTTATGACTATGAGTATGCTCTCTATGGTGGTCCTTAGATGATATTAGACCATTATCTTAGTGTTCGTAAATGGTTTCACAATTTAGATCCAACTCAGGATGTTATGGAGAGGATACTAGTTTGGATCAGATTTCCTTGTCTCCCTATAAAGTACTATGACTGAGAGTTTTTTATACTTGTTGGTGCTAAGATTGGTAACCTAGTAAAGATTGACACAAATACGAGTGATGTTTCAAGAGGTAAATTTTCTCGAATTTTTGTAGAGGTAGACTTGACAAAACCTCTTTTATCCAAATTCCAGCTAAGACGTAGAGTTCATAGAGTGGAGTATAAAGGGATCCATTTGATTTGTTTCAAGTATGGAAAATATGGCCACCGAAAGGATCAGTGCCCGTTAGTTGCACAGCAGCCGGAGGAAGGGGCTGGTAAGGGTAAGGATTAGAATGGGGAGGAGATGAATAAAAATGGTAATGTCGATAGTTTAGCCAATACAGAGGTACTAGAATCTTTTGGTCCCTGGATGATGGCTCAAAGAAAAGAAAGGAGAAATTTTGGCAAGTATGAGCAAAATAAGGGAGTTTCCACTAAAGGAGCGGGAAGTAATGTGAATTTAAATATTAATAAAGGAGGTGAGGGTTTTAATATAAGTAAGTCAACTTTTGATGTATTGGCTTATGAGAATACTGAAGACGTTCTTGAAGAAGCTGGAGAATTGTTGGTAGATGGGCCGGATGATAGGAGGATGTATATGGGCCAAAGTAGTCGTGGTGGGTCAAATTCTAAAGGTAGAGTTAGGGGGAGATCAAATTATGGGTCCATCAGAGGTCCAGCTCAATCTAAGCCTAGTTCATTAGAGAAAGGAAAATAACATGGGGTGTAAATTAGTGAAAACTTTGGAAGTCTCACATCCAAGAGTAAAGGGAAGGGTGGAGTCAATCAGGCAGTTGCTCTGAAAGAACATATTGTGGTACGTGGTGGAAAGAGCATGGACAATGTTGTTGTAACATTGGTTAACCATGTCAGTTCTTCTAGTACTATCGAAAATATTTCTCTCTTGGTTAATCCTCCTGGGAAGAACTTGTCTATTGATTCCAAACACAAATCTAACCCTCCTACGGGGAGCATAGCAATTCAAAGTAATAATGATGATGAAGATGAATCTAATGAGGTGGAAGATGTGTTGCATCAGGGCATTGAGGTTGATCCTTTTGATGAGGAGGGGATGAAGGTGGAGAGAGGGCATGTGAACTAGCCTGTTTCGTCTCTCTTAGTTCACCATTCTAGTTCTGTGTTTGTTTTTGTTCTTTTGCTTTCTTTTAATCATTGTTTAATGATTTTAATAACTTGGAATTGTCAAAGGGTGCTGGCGTAAAATTTCCAACATATCCTTAAATACATTTTACAGATTCACAAGCCATCTGTATTGGGTCTATTGGAACCCAAAATTAGTGGTGCTTAGGCTAACGATGTATGTCAGAAATTGGGTTTTGACAATTGGTTTCGAGTCGAAGGGGTTGGATTTAGTGGTGGCCTCTAGTTGTTTTGGAATAATGAAATTCAGATTCATATGATTAAATCTCATCCACAATTTATTCATATGGAGATAAAGATGAATGGCCAAGAAAATTGGCTTTTTACTTTGATCTATGGCAGCCCTTCCCCTCAGTTACGTAAGTTTCTTTGGTCTGAGCTCTCTTCAAAAAAATTGAATTTAAATTCTCCTTGGATGTTAGCAGGAGATTTTAATATTATGGTTTCAATGGATGAAGTCAGCAATCCTAATAATTTTCTTCATCGTAGTAATATCCAGTTCTCTCAATGGTTATTTGATGAAGCTCTGATTGATTTAGGTTACCAAGGTGATCCATTTACTTATAATAAGGGCAGATTTATAAATTCTGTTAAAAGTGCTCAACTTGATCGAGCTCTTTGTAATGATGATTGGAGAAACTTGGGTGGTTCAACATCTCCCACGTTGCAATTCGGATCATAATCCATTGTTGATAAATTTCCATAAGAGGCGATCAGATTGGGTTGCTCATCCGTTCCGCTTTCAAGCGGCTTGGTTAACTTATCCTACTTTTGTTAATATTATTCGGGATGGTTCGGATAACAATCTCTCCTTTAATAATAATATTTCTACAGTGACTCCTTTATTGAATTCATGGAATCAGAATGAGTTTAGAAATGTGAATAAAAAGAAAAAAAGGCTTTGGGCTAGAATTGAGGGAGTGCAACATCGTATTAGTGAAAGACCTGCCTCTCATCTTTTAAAGCTTGAAGCTAAATTACGAAAGGAGTTGGAGCTGGTTATATTTCAAGAAGAATTACTTTGGTTCTAAAAGTTAAGAGAGGAATGGATTTACTCGGGTGATAGAAATACTCGATTCTTCCATCTTTCGACTATTATTCGAAGAAATTGAAATAAGATTACTGCTTTGAAAGATCAGTTTGGGAATTGGGTAATGGATCAGTCAGGATTACAAGATATGGTCCAGAATTTTTTTCAGAAGCTTTATTATACCGAGTCCATTTGTGATCATGAGATTATGCTAGTGGGTGGATTTCCTACTCTTTCTGCTTCCTATAAGGATAATCTGGATGTTGCTTTCTCAGGGGAAGAGGTTCATGCAGTTCTTTTTGATATGGACCCTTTCAAAGCTCCAAGCCCGGATGGCTTTCAAGCAGAGTTCTTTCAATGGATGCACAATCATATTAGTGGATCAATGGTTTCCTCTATTATGAAGTTCTTTGAGACAAGGCAAATATGGGAAGGTTTTAGTGACACGTTTCTTGTCCTTCTCCCGAAAGTTGCTAATTTGATGTTGGTTAAGCAACTTCGCCCGATTGGTCTTTGTAATATTGGATATAAAATCATAACAAACATGATGGTGAATCAGCTGGAAAAAATTATTCCAGACATCATAGCCCCTACCCAATGCAGTTTCGTTCCGAGTAAGCAAATAATAGACAATATGGTGGTGTATCAGGAAGCTATCCATACTATGAAGAATAAAACTGGTAATATTGGTTATGTGGCTATTAAGATTGACCTGGAGAAAGCATACGATGGTATTTCTTGGGAGTTTCTCAGAGTTACTTTAGTTGATTTAGGCTTGGAGGGTGATTGGATTTGCCATATTATGACTTATGTCACTACAGCTTCGATGTTGGTTCTTTGGAATGGTGTTCTGCTTTCAAAATTTCAACCTTCCAGAGGTATCAGACAGGGTGATCCCATGTCCCCGTACCTGTTTTTGATTTGTATAGAGCGGCTGTCTCAGATTATTGCTAAGGCGGTTAAGAACGGGGTTTGGAAACCTCTCAAGAATTCTAGAAGAGGTTCGGCTATCTCGCATTTATTTTTTGCGGATGATATGGTCTTGTTTATGGAAGCTTCGGTGGATCAAATTTTTTCTTATTATGGATTGTTTAAATTTATTTTGTCTTGCTTCTGGGCAGAAGGTGAACTATGAGAAGTCAAGTATATTTATCTCTCCTAATGTTAGTTCATCTATTGTGCATCAGCTTTCCATTGTGTCTAATCCCTCTTACTGAGAATTTAGGTATGTACTTGGGAAATCCAACCATTCATCAAAGGGTCTCGAAGAACACTTATTCTTAATTGCTGGAAAAAGTCTCCAATCGTTTGGCTGGTTAGAGAGCAAAGAATTTGAGTCTTACGGGTCGAGCAACGCTGGTGCAGTCAATTCTTCAGACTATTCATTTTTATGTGATGCAAACTGTTCAAATTCCTTTAAATGTGTGCAATGAGATTGAAAAATTAGCAAGATATTTCTTTGGGGTGGTAATGAAGCTAAGAAGGTAACTTGTTTAGTTAACAGGCAGACTGTAATTTTTTCGAAACAAGAAGGGGGGCTTGGTATCCGTAGGCTTGCTAACATGAACTTAGCTTTCTTAGCTAACATGGGGTGGCATATGATGCAAAATCTTGATCAGTTGTGGGCAAAGAGCCTCTTGTATAAATATTCTAAATTTAGAAAGGGTATTGATGTTTTCAGGAGTCACTCGAATGCTTCTAAGGCTTGGCAAGGTATAGTTAAGGTCGTGCCTATTTTGTCTAAGGGTATGAGAGTTAAAGTCACGAATGGGAAGAATACTTTATTCTGGCAGCAACCTTGGCTGGTGGATAGTCCTCTCCTTTCGTACTGTACTGTTGATATCCCTTTAGTTGATCAGTTTCAAAGAGTAGCAGACTATTGGGATGATCAGAATGGGTGGAGTTAGGAAATGTCAAGTGGTTTACTTCCTTTGGAGATTGAGCAGAAAGTAGCTTCCTTTTTTGTGTCTATTGATATGGAAGAAGATGATGGGTGGTATTGGTGTCTCTCGGCTAATGGGATTTTTTCTATTAAATCAGCTTGTGCTGGAATTAATGAAGTGAGGGAAGATCAAGGTGGAAAGTGGAAAGTGGAAAGCTCTTTGGCGTCTCCAAGTGCCTCAGCGTATGCGTATGTTTTTATGGGTTGGGAGTCATGAAAGACTAATGATTAATGTGGAGAGAGTTCGCTGAAAGTTCACTAATAATCCTAAATGTTGTTGTTGTCCTGGGCATTTGGAAGATGTGGACCATGTTTTGAGGTGTTGCTCTTATGCCCAAAAAATTTGTGAAAATATTATTCCTGCTCAGTACTTGATAGATTTTCTAAACATGCCATACCAGTTTTGGTTATGGAATAATATTTTGAGCAAAATGCAATTCCAATGGGATGGTGGAACTTGGGGTGAGTTTTTTACTATTGTAGTGTGGCATTTGTGGCAGTGGAGAAATGCTAGGATTTTTCGGAATGAGGCATTTGTTGTTGAGGATCAAATTCACCGAATAATACTTTCTATAGAATTCAGCAGGCTTTTAAAAAATTTTCTGGTCTGATTAATATGGGTACCTTTGCTCGTACTCTTCATATAGTCGGATGGAAGTTGCCTGCCTCAGGATGTTTCAAAATTATCACAGATGGTTGCAACAAGAGGTCTAGAAATGCTGGTGGTGGTGGTGTTATTAGAGACTATTTGGGTAATTGGGTTTGTGGTTTTTTACTTAATATTGGGCAGTGTGATGCAGCATTAGCTGAATGTTGGGCAGTTTACCATGGGCTCGTGCTTGCTTGGGATAGAGGGTTGCGTAATGTTGTGCTGAAATTGACTCCATGTTGGTTGTTAACTGGTTATCTGGTTCTGATATATGTAGTAACCAGTGTTTTAATTTGGTTACAGAGTGTCGATGATTCTTGAAGAGAGTGTGGAATGTGCAAGTTCACCATATTTATAGGGAGGGAAATATGGTAGCTGACTATCTTGCCAATCTTGTGTTAAAGCAGGGACGAGGTTTTCATGTGCTTAATTCTTGTCCTGCTGCTGTCCTTTCTTTGGTTCTGTTGGAGCATGAAGTGGGAGCTTTCCCACATTGAAAAAATAAGAAGTAAAGTGGCATATAATTAAGGAGGAGTTACCATTAAAATGGCTAAGGCCATTTTGATGGTAACTCCTCCTTAATTATATGCCACTTGCCATTTTGATGGAGAGTAAGCCCTTGATGAAGAGTAAGCCCTTGATGAAGGTCCAATCAATCATTTTAGAGGCCCGATAGCACCCGACACTCACTTCCGGTATGAAGCTCGGTCCGTGGAGTCCGATTTCTTAACAGGTTCAAGCGGATGCTCATGGAGTGGTTTGGCCTCGCATGATTCGTAACTAATTGTTTTTTGGTGTTTTTTTGGGGTCCCCTCCTCATGTATCAAAAAAACATAAACCACACACAAAATTATAAATAAGGGGTTAAAAAGTGAAGAATATAATAACATTTTGTTAATTGGGGACAAAACAAGAAAATAGAAGCAATGAAAACAAGTTTTCTATTTACTAGCCAACAGACTAAAAAAATTTCCAACACCATGAACCGGTTTTAATTTGTAGTTTACAACCACAGTTTTCATTCATAGTCAACTTGCCAATTTGATGCAAGTCTTAATTATTTTGTAAAATTGATAACTATTAGCCATATTAATTAATATTCTTCTAATGAGTGGTCAATAACTAATAACTTAGTATTATGTACAACAGCTTATAGCCCTCCGGCCAATATTATAGACAAGATGATGATTATAATATGATGGGTTCTTCTACTTTTATATAATCAAAAATTTATTTTCTGGATACATTTTTCCTGAGACCATATATCAAAAATAAATATAAAATCCGTGCTAGTTAAAAAAAAATTATATATATATATATATAAAGTTTGGTGCATTCAATGCAACTTGCTTGCCATTAAGTATTAATAATCTTGGGAAAGGTTAAAAAAAATATGTATATATTGGTGGAGACAACTTGACATTTCTGTATTTAAAAGAAAGAATAATATTAAACTATGTTATGTTCTATACTACTTATAGTGCTGAAAAGGGAATACAGGAAGCAAAACCATAGACAAGAATCCTTTGAGCTAAAATCTGGGAATGGTTTTGGCATCCTCATGTCAATTATTTTAATTCTTTAATCTAACTTTGGGGTATGTATAAATACATCCAAACTGTGGCCATAGTCCACACCAAGATCAAAAGTTCTTGAAAAGTTTTTTAAGTTTGCATTTTTGAGTATTAGTAAACAAGGCAGATGGCAAGCACTGCAGGAAAAGTCATTCATTGCAAAGGTATATATATATATATATATAAGTAGAACTTCCTGTCAATAACTACTGGATTTTTGCCATTTCCTTTTTTTTTTTTTTATTGAAGTATGATTGTTAACTTTTTTTTTTCTGTACATGTATGCACAGCTGCTGTGGCATGGGAAGCAGGAAAGCCACTGGTGATTGAAGAAGTGGAAGTGGCACCTCCACAGGCTAATGAAGTTCGTTTGAAGATCCTCTTCACTTCCTTATGCCACACTGATGTCTACTTCTGGGAAGCCAAGGTAACTTAATTAGCATATAGATGAATTCCAAGAATCAGAATCATTTATGTTGCTGAGTGATGATTTACTTCTTCCCTGCAGGGTCAGAATCCATTATTTCCTAGAATTTTTGGTCATGAGGCAGGAGGGTAAGTGAATTTTTCATCAAATTGAATGATCATAATTGTGCTTTATTGCTTGCGGATATGATCTTTGATGCCTAGCAAAGAAATGGGTATTCATTATTTTCTATTATTGTTCAATCTTTATGTTGATGTAGCCCTCTTTTGTTACTTTATGTTCATCAGGGTTGTGGAAAGCGTTGGCGAAGGTGTGACTGATCTGGTACCAGGTGACCATGTCCTACCTGTATTCACTGGGGAATGCAAGGACTGTGCTCACTGCAAATCTGAAGAGAGCAACATGTGCAACCTCCTCAGGATAAATACTGACAGAGGAGTGATGCTAAATGATGGAGAATCAAGATTTTCCATCAAAGGAAAGCCCATTTACCACTTTGTTGGGACATCCACTTTTAGCGAGTACACTGTTGTTCATGTTGGCTGTTTAGCCAAGATCAATCCTTTGGCTCCTCTGGACAAAGTCTGTGTGCTAAGCTGTGGAATTTCCACGGGTAAGGAACTTTAAAAACATAATTCCAAAAACCCTTTTTAATTTATCAACTCCGTGTCAAGTAATTGATCGACTCGGGGATTTTAGGTCTCGGTGCCACTTTGAATGTTGCTAAGCCTCCAAAGGGTTCTACTGTGGCTATCTTTGGATTAGGAGCTGTGGGCCTTGCTGTGAGTAGCTCATCTTGATCAAGCATTTGTTGTTCCAAATTTGAGGTTTGTTCTGATATAATGGTGCTTCTATGTTGGATTAGGCTGCTGAAGGAGCTAGGATTGCAGGGGCTTCAAGAATCATTGGAGTGGATGTGAATTCAAATAGATTTGAAGAAGGTAAACATTCAATTTTCTTGGAGAAAGATTAATACATTTGACTCTCTAGCTTGCATGTGAATGGTCTTGCTGAGTCCATTTCTATTGTTTGCTTACAGCAAAGAAGTTTGGAGTAACGGAGTTTGTGAATCCGAAACATCACGACAAACCAGTTCAAGAGGTTTGCTTCAAGAACTAGACCTTCTTCACATTTGATATGTATTTTTGTTCCAATTGAATGAAGATGGCTTAAAGATTTTGATCTTTAATTGCAATTCAGGTGATTGCTGAGATGACTGGAGGAGGAGCTGACAGAAGCGTCGAGTGTACAGGAGTCATAGACGCAATGATATCTGCATTTGAATGCGTGCATGATGTACGCTTTGCTTGCCCCTGCTTTTCATTGCAACATCCAAATTTTTATTGCTTTTCATGTGGATTCTTATATGACTTCCACTTCGATGTGCTAAACAAATTGAGAACTGTTTTATATGCAGGGCTGGGGAGTTGCCGTTCTTGTTGGAGTTCCACACAAAGAAGCTGTTTTTAAGACCCACCCCATGAATGTACTGAATGAAAGGACTCTCAAAGGTACTTTCTTCGGGAACTACAAGCCTCGGACCGACCTTCCTTCAGTTGTGGAGAAGTACATGAACAAGGTATGCTTATTATAATAGATTCAGAAACTTGCTGCTGTGCAATTTGTTTAACATAATAACTTTCCAGAAACAAAACTTCACCTAAATGACACTTCTGATATACTGTCCTGCAGGAGCTTGAACTAGAAAAGTTCATCACCCATTCAGTCCCATTCTCCGAGATCAACAAGGCCTTCGAACTCATGCTTAAAGGAGAAAGCCTTCGCTGCATCATCCATATGGAGGAATAGTGTGTTCTACGAACAACAATCATCCTCCACATGAAATAAGAATTAAAGTGAACTGTATTATGATACTTGTATGTTTGTGTTTACTCATTTAGTGAATGTACATACAGCATTAATTTCTTCCATCATATAGACCCCTCCCTTCTCAGGGGTCTTCATATTTGTGCGTGTAATAGTTTTGGATTCTACTTTACGGCTGTATTTTGATTACTTGCTTTCGTTGAACTCCATAAATAAAGACACAAGAAGTTCAAATATAATTCAACATAATCTAACTGGTGTATGATTTTGGTTACGAATCAATGCGCTTCTCTTAAAGATTTAAGCTGAATCTGTTTGGTAATACCACAATAAAAGATAACAGAATGTAAAAGAATTAATTTTGAATTTTGGGTCCTATATGTTGCAATGGCATAGCCTAAATGAGCTACCTTTTTAAGGCTACAGCAATGTGAGGCGTTAAGTAGAACCAGCCATTTCCTATGCATCTCTAACCGCATACTTTAACCATCTTAAAAAAAAAAAAAAGGTGGATTAAATAGTTGATCTTGCACATCAGCGCTAAAAGAGGTCTTGTATGGAATTTTTAGTGCAAAGTCATCATAAATTTTGAGTATACTAATAGCAAAAGAGATCCTTCTCAACAACCAAACACAAGCCGCAAACATAGGCCGTGCCATACAAAAGAGATCATTCCCTCTTTTGGCAATTCTCCTAAAACTTACAAGAGCCAATATAGCAATTAATTTTTTATCTAAGGTCACGAACTTTTGGTGGTGATCCTAATTTATTTAATTTAAAAAAAAAAAAGCGTTTTATTTCATCACATAATTTTCAATTGATTGCGATTTTAGTGCAATGAACGAATGAGGATTAAACGCATCAGTTCATTAACGAAGAATCCATCAGTTTTACTGAAAAACAAAAGGGGGAAAAACCACAAATCAACAATAGTTCAATACACAAGTACCAGACTAATGCCTGCTCAAACGCTACTTGCGCTAAAAAGAAAACCAATAATAACGCACAAGGGGAAGTGTGCCATGATTCTGTAAATACCTAATACTAGGCTTTTAAACATTATTCTGTCCAGGTTCACCACGCCCATTTGGAACACAAAGATGACCCGGAACAGAGAAAATCAAAGATACCAATTGTAAGCAAACGAAAGAGCCACATGAAATCCTCAATTGAAAAAAAAAAAAAATATATATATATATATATATTAATTTCATTTATTTATCATCACAACAATCATGGTTGAGCCAGTTTTGCCAGTATAACCATGTCTAATATCTTAACATCAAGAGTGTCGTCTATTTTTACAATTCCATCCGTGCCATCCACACCAATTAATTTACCTGTGGCACCTCGGTGCGTACCACCCATGATCTTGATCCTATCTGATTTCCTCGGTACCACTATCTCAATTTCGTTGGAAAGAGCTGTGACTGTATCACCAGTGCCATTCGCCCCAAGGACTACCCTACAGGACCCATCCTGTACCATGCAACACCAATATTAATTTAGTCATTGCAGTAAAAGCTTAACATTTCTCCAGCTATGCTTTCAAAAGCTCAAATTCCATAAAGTCTGTATGCTTATATTTCCTGTTAGATTATCCAAACAATATCTGCAGTAATTTTTATTCATTTAATCATTACAAAATAATCCTATTTGTCCTACCACAGCTTTTTCATTAGACTGTTTTCTGCCTCTCAATAAAACATGCAGGACACGGCATTCTACAAAACATAGTAAAAGTGTCTTGGACAGGACAACAATGTCGATCAATTAAATTAATTCAAACCCCCAAGCAAAATGGACTTAATACAGCAACATGAAAACATTTTGGTATGTATTCAACAGATCATAAAATCTGGAAGGAGATTGACTCTATTTTAGATAGATAGCGCAGCCGTGAAAACAGAGTAGAGGGGAAGAAAATAAAGAGAAGTAGAGCCAAGCAAGAGAAAACAATATTCTCCCCTCCTGTTAAAATTAGAGGCAAAGGACAATTAAAAAAAAAAAAAAGTGGTTTTATCTATTACAACTGTTTTTATTCACACACTACAAATAGGAAATTGTCATATGAATCAAAAGTAAATTTCACACATTTCCTCCTTCCTGTTCTCATTTTATTTCCTTCCCAAAACATGGGAATAATAGTATCCCAAAACATGGGAATAATAGTATTCCGTACTTCCTTTCTTCCACCCTTACAGGCATGGTATTAATCCAAAAATTATGAAGGCTATATCAAAATTTCCATAAAAAATCTGATTTTGTACCCTTTTAAGGATTATTGAGATCTAAACTTTATAGGGGCATAGTACCTGACATTATACTTGGTGTGCATTTGATTGGGGGTTAAAGAAGGTAAAAATTAAGAGATTAACATTCAATTTCCATTACCCTTTATGTGGCATGCAATTTTTATTAGGGGTTAACTATTATTGGGGTTGAGTTGAGTTGGGCGGAGGCACCTCCTTTATGCTATTTTTGTTAACCCCTCCCTCTTGGTTTAAAAGGGGTTCGGATATATATATATATATATCTGAACCCCTTCTAAACTATTGCTAATCTTTTAGTATTTACTAATCTCTTTGTTTCACAGACTAACGTTACTAGACAAGGTTAAAAGCTTAATTGATTACATTTGTAATTATTATATCCTTAAACTATTACCATGGTTGACCTCATTTCTTTAAACCTTTAACCCTGATCCATAGACCCATTCATGCAAAGTCAAATTTTACAAAGAGCAGATTTGTATGAACATACCGAAAGCACCTCCCTGATAACACCAATCGCAGATTCATCGCCAACCTTTCGTACATTAACCAATATGTCCGGCATGAACCAAGGTCCATCGTCGTCCCCTCCTGCAATACAATGCATGTCAACTGAAAGGTCGAAATGAATTTAGAGCATGAATAGGGATGATAAGGTCACTCTTTGGGCTATGCAGAAAGCCAAACAATAAAATCTAATTCATACTGTTGAATTTTGTTCCTATGTAAAAATAACTGGAGTTCCTTTAATGTTACAGAAAAGCATGTAAAAGACAATTAAATCAAACACAGCTTCTGTGATATGGTTAATCTCTGAACAAGAAACCATGATAAGAGTGCCATGGTGATGATAAGAAAGAAGAAGACATAGAAGAAGATTACAAACGAAGGAAAGAAAAACCATAATAACATTAACTCCATTTCCCATGCAACCCACTTAAGTTTGAACTAGGTAAGTGCACACAGATTCCAAAAAGAAAATGGAAACGCCTCGCATTCCACATGACTCAACAATACCTAACTGAAGCAATTTCATGATTTAACAGTCTATTTGCAGTACATTTTAACTTAGAATAGCACAAGTGGTCTAGCAAAAGTTCAGTAAACGTACAAAAAGAAAATACAAATATGATAATACGCTTAAAAGATTCATCGCATGACTAAAAACAAGGGTGAAAAGCACGAAGCAAACCTATAACAGGAGACATGACATCAAGACCTCCAGTCCCAGGCGTCATTGGCTGACCTCCAGGTGTGCCAGGAAGGTAGGCTGCAGAGCTTGGAGTCATAGGCTGCCCACCAGGAGTTGATGGCAAGTATGGACTTGGAGCATTGGCTACAAAATGCATAAAGATTGTTACAATAAAAAAATATCATTTCAATTGTAGTCCGAACTGAGATAAGAAGTTTACCATAAGCAGAACTGCTATCCCTTGGTGTTCCAGCTTCACTATAATTACCACCAGGAGTGCTAGCCCAGCCTGAACCAGGAGTTGGAGCTTCATATGCACGAGAAGGCGGAGCTTCATATGCACGAGAAGGCGGACTTCCTGGCTGGAAAGTGGGAGAGAAGAACAATATATGTATGTCAAAGACCAAAGATAAGAAAAATGATTTTCTTGCATAGATAAAATATTCCCAGTTCCTAACCTGATATTGTGGACTTGTTCCCCAAGACGCAGGATTTCCATCTTCCCAGTTATCCCTATTTGATATAAGAAATTCAAGAATCTTTCATTATTTTGCATCACAAAAAAATAAAAAATAAAAAACAATAAGAAGAAAAAACAAGTATCTGACATAATTTAAAAATTCTAATATGCTTGACAGATGATGCTCACATAAAAGACCTTTAAAAATTTCAGGAAATTAATTTTTGTTTCTAGCATCGATGAAGTATTAACCAATGGGCTACTATCAATGCAGTGTACAGAATTTGAATTCACCAAATATACATACTGATAGCATACCAAAAATGAAAAACAATGTTTTAGGGGAGAAAGCCACAAAAGGAATCAAGTAAGATTGTGTAAAAGGATAAATTCATATAAACAAGATTATACAGCAATTTTCTAACGCATCCAAAAACATTATGAAGAAAGGGAACTGGTGATGTCAAAGGCATCCAGTAGTTGAAATCATCCATAGAACTTGACTGCATCAATAAAAGCAGAGATTTTGATACAAGGAAAACCAGCACCACGAGGCTGTGATGGCTCCCTCTCAGCATTTGTTCAAAATACGAGTGAACAAGCAAATCCATAATTATGTGCCCATTATATCTCTATTTCCAGATTATTCTCAAATGCCATTTTGGCAATTTAAGTATTTCTTTTCTTGCTCCGTTATGCCCAAAACAGATTACTCGGATTGATATAGTAACAACACAGTTCAGTTCTCAGCCCTCATCTTACATTAGATAAAAATTAGCAACACCTCCTCATCATTCCTCCGGAAGGGAGTGCAGATTCAAGCCTATCACTTTTCAATGACAAAAATGTGGCAAGATGAAAAAAATAATAATAAATAATAATTTCAAGACATCCAATGCTTGCGGGGAAAAAAAAATTGGAAATGAATATCATGCCGAAAATGGGTGTTCTTAACCAACACCAAGAATCAAGTTATTCAGTGCATACAAAGAAAATTTAGAAAATCAATGTAAATCATACATAAATGTTCTCGTCTAAAAGAAGTTGATGCCTATATAAAAGCACATCAAAAAGGAAGAACAGCAAGAATCATGATCAAACCTGGGAGGACTCATTGGCGTATAAGGATTCCATGCTCGATCACGCATAGGTGTCCTCATGCCATCATGAATTGGGGTTGCTGCAAACACAAGAGCAAGACCAAAAGGATACACAAAAATCATTTTTTTTACAGTTAATTAAATTCTTTTAAAGAAACAAAAGATCTGGTATTTCAAAGAATGAACCTCCAGCATCTCTCATTGGTGTCATGTACGGGTGAAGTGGTGTCCGAGAAGGATGCATGGGAGTTTCACTTCCCATACCATATCGAGATGAATCACTGTTAAACAAATATCAATAATTAAATCAAAAGAAGAGCACTATGAAACTAGTACAAAAATTTCATGGGAACTATCAATTACCGGTATGGAGTAGATACAACCACGTTATCAGAAATATTACTCCGATCAACTGCACATACAACAGCAGTTAATCAATATGGAAAACAAAACAAAAAAAAAAAAAAAAAACAGATTCGTCTAAGTAACATATATGAATAAAGACTTGCCTAAAATAACCTTCATTTGGGATTCCAACTCAACTCGAACCATCTGGCCTTTCATCTCTACAACCCTTCCACGATAACCTTTGAAAGGACCCAAGCGTATCTTCACTGTTGTACCCACCAGAGCATCGTGCCCTCCTCTTCCACCCCGGTTTCTTCCTCCAGCTGTGGCATTGAATTGAACATTGATACAAAAGTTCTTGCTCACACAAAATATTAAAGATATTGCAACACAAACATCTTTCCTACTGTTCATTCAATAGGGCCGACTAATCATGAAATACTTACACTCAAATGGAGGACCCCCTCTTGGAAATCTCCTTGGTGATGGGGGCACACGAGGAGGGGTTTTGAAACTGCTAAATCTTGAGTAGGAATCACCCTGATTCATACGAGTGAAATAAATGTCAGTTTGCTTAAGATTATTTGAGATGATTTAATCAATAAAAAGATTTAACTGCCATCTACTTTGAAATCATATTTTGGGAATCCAGATCTATCAACCAAAAAAAAACAATTTAATAAATAACCAACTGTATGTCTTAATTAACGATATTAAAATTTAATAATCACAAAAACATTTGTCCCCAAAAAGAAGCAAATAATTAAATTGATACTTTAATTATTAAAAGAGTTTCTATTATTGCACAATAAAAATCACGAAATACTTACATTCCTATTGCCATTGGCCCGTGATCCTCCCACAACAACACAAGAATGGGCTTTAGCACAAATAAATCCAGCATGTTCAAGGTGATGGCGATCATAAATGAACAGGACTCCTCTGTATATGTGTTCTACAGGACCTTGCTTACCCTAACAAGATAAGAAGCTTAAATGGTGAATTTCATGTACATTCAGTAATCAAACAAAGCAAGCAGCAGCTAAGCACCTCACCTTGCAAGGACCATCAATTATCCTTACAACATCCTTCACAGCTATGGCATTCTTATACTTATCTTGCACATTAAATTTCTTCTCAATCTTGCATTTGACCTCTCTCATTCTAACAAGAGCCACCTCCGGTCTCTCTGGGACTCCCTTAAGAACCTGAAGTTAATGAAAGCATCAGATGAGATTTAAAAAGTATGGGTAAAGCACATACTCTAGGCACTCAAGACATTAATCACCTGAAAGGCTTCACTTTCCACGCGTATTATTACACCAAAGCTCATATTACTGCACCGAATTGAATAAACAAGTAAAACACTGCACTATAATAATTAGAAAATCTGCAATACAGGGGGAAAAAATGCAAGACTTCAAAAATATTAAATAGGAAAACAATAAATGATTCTTGGAAAAAAGAACAGCACTTACTCCAATAGCACAAGATCATGAAGCTCATATTCTCCAATTTTTGTAACGCCAGTTGTTACCTCAGAACTTTCCACAACATCATCCGCAAAGACACGAATCTAAAGATAACAATATTCATTTAAGTTCCAAACGTTACTTTTCCACTCAAAAAGCTATTCAACACAGGCTGAATTGCCACACAAGAAACTAATTGCTCACATGTTCCTTCGTTGTATCAGACAGAATGATGAGCACATGCTGCTCAACCTTAACAACCATGCCAGTTGTACCCTCTTGGGTACCACAGACAACCTTCACATGATTACCCGGTTCAAAATACTTGCAAAGCTCCTTTTCGTTCACTGCAATGGTCCTCTGCCAATAAAGAAATAGTACAGTCAGATTTATAGATGAAAAACCCTACTAAGTCCATTTGGTTGACCTTAACACTGGTTGGAGAAAACTAATACAAAATCTCTTCCAATCATCCTTACCGGAAGGTCCTTCATTTCAGGTCTGATATGAACATTCTCTTCATCAACCTTCTCAACCCATCCCTTAAGGTTTTTCAAATCTCCCTTGACAACAATAACTGCATCACCTTTCACAAAATGGCCCTTCTTTCTGTTTGCAAATAAGGTTGACAAACCGACAATATCACCATCATTCTCCCCAGGCTGTCGGAACTTCTCAAGTTCATCAAAAGTTGGTTTGATATTCTGAACACTAATTGATTTCATCGACACCGTTTTATACAAAAATCCATCTTTAAACAACATGCCACCGATGTTTTCAAAATAATCACCACTCATAGGATCCCTTCTTCGCTCTACACGAATATGTAGTTCTCTGAAACAAAAACATAATATCAACAAAAATAAACACTTGATCAACATATGGTTCTAGTGGAATCATACGCAATGAAAAAGAGTAAATTAATCATTACCTAGCTTCATCTACATTCATAAACCGTGGAGGGGGGACAAAGGCCTTCTTTTTCACAACTTCTCTGCCCTCCTACAAAAAGTTCCCAAAAAAAAAAATCTAAAATATCTTATGATTATGCAGGAAAAAGATAAAGATCATGCTTTTATATTCCTCAAGTAAAGTTATAACAGTAATGATCAAATGGAAAGTAGAATACCAAATTACATTATCTTTTGGTCATTTATCCAAAAATAAATAAAATAAAGGAAATCATAAACCATTATGACAAGGATCGCTGATAAAATGTAATAAAACAAGTTTGTATAAAGCCACCCACTTCATTCTTTTATGGATCAACACAAAAAAGAAATCCTATGCCCAGAAAAACATGTGATCAGGCAACAAGAATGTAAATTACCAGTTTATTTGCAAGAGCCTGTAAGTCTATCCTTGGAATTAACTTCACGGTAACTCTCTGTCGCACATTGTCTACATCTACTACCTAGTAAAATAGCAAAAGACAAAGAAAGAGAAGGAAGCTTTAATTAGGAAAAATTAAAATTAAGAAACAATAAAATTTATGAAACAATACAATGAGTAAGACAAAGGTAAGGGTACTTTAGCAAGGTCCCCCTTGTATGTTCCAATCTTCATTCTAACCCAGGTATCTCTTGAAAGGTCTATTGCCTTGCTTTCGACAGAGAGAACATCAGTCATTTCTTTGATTGGGACAAGCATTATTTTCTGGGCATATATATTGCGCAGACCTTTACACGCCTGAAGCATCAGATAATAATTAAGTCAATTATATTAAAGCTATCTTGTTGAAAACATTAGAAGTTGTACTCCATAAAACAATGCTAAGCTTGATATCAATGGCATACCTCCCTCACATGGGCCTCCTTGTCTGCTTCAATATAAATATAATTCTTGAGATGATCAAGAGCAATAGCAGAACGAATTTGCAACTCAGATCCTTTATCAATATACTTTTGCATAAGACAAACAGCTGTTTCTCGTTCACGACCAATCTGGTGTACAGTAAAGCACAGTTTAACAAATAAATTGAAAATAAATAAATATCAAGGAAGAAATATCAAATACGAAAAAAAATATCATAACCATACCGCACATTTCACCATCCATAATTTAGGATCCCGAACAGATGGCAGAAGAGCCTGTTGCTCCACTTCTGTAGTCTCTTCATCATACTCTGTGTGACTTGACCTTGCATATCTTGCCTGAATGCTTCTCTCTAGAGCTTCCATATCTTCTTGGTCATCCTCTCGAGGAAGCAATGGCCTACGATGCACCCTTCTACCATCATCTTCATCAGGTAGATCAGCTCCATTATCAACAATAAAGTCTGCACATACATAAAATAACCTCAGCCTTCACCATAATATGCCACAGCTATACACTTGAATGCCATATAAAGTCCCAGCATAACCCACCAACCACCCCTCCTCTAAAAAAGAAAAATAGTCCATTTTCATGTTGAATGGCTCAAAAATCTTAAGCTCAGTTTACAAAAAATACAAACTCAATGATGATACATAATGAAAACAGGAAAGGGGATGGCAAAAATAGCAGACTCAGGTTGTTTGATAAAAAATGTGACAGCTGGACAAAGAACGAAGCACAAACACCAAGGTGTACTAGCTAACGTTCTCCAACTTCATATACCATAATGACCTCATTATTACCAACTGGCCAACACAGAACTCGAAGAACCAGTCTTTTTTTTTACACAGAAATTCAAAATCCCATTGTTAAAATGTTGAAATACTCATGGTTAAATGCAAAAGAAAAAAAATACAGGTAGAAGATCCACCATAAAATGATATGCCACACATAAGAAAAAGAGAATTTGCAAACTTAAGAAAAAGAATGAGAGCACAATACAGAAGACAAAGACGAAAATGCCAGAAAAGAAGGTGCAGCTAAATGCATGCACTGCTACTATCAGCAAATGATACCCCACTACTGAAACACCTATCTGACACTCTGCTAAGTACCTGCCTACACTAAGTGTTGTAACAACAGTATTCACTGAATTCAGCAAAGCCTTTTCTTTAGAACTAGAAGACACTGACAATAAGATAAAATTAATCTCAGACCAGAAAAGCAAACTAAATCCAACAAGAGCCCTAAAATACTCCTAAATAAAAAACCTAACATAAATATAATTATAAGGAAAACCTAAACCTCCTAATTTGATTTTGACCAGGATGGTCCTGCATCACTAGGTTTTGCAGTCTTCAAAAAGGGAATATCTTCATTAATCAATCAGTGCTCAATACATATATAGCTGTAGGACACAAGCACTTAAAAAAATTCCAAAAGCCCTAGTTTATGACCTGCTTTGCACCCAAAAAAACAAGGACGCTTAAACACATTAAGGTCCGACAAGCTTAAAGTCCTATATCGGTATTTTCTTCCATATCCAAGTCCATCTTTCCACATATCTAATGCTGAGACTAAAATAGAAAAAAAATGAGTTTAATGAAGAAACATAAACTCACTGGCATCAGAAAGAACATTATATCAATTCACAGCTTCAATTATCAGTACAAGCAGCATTCTAGTTATTGCAATTCATTCTAGTTCATACTATAAGGCCTTTTTATAACCCCCAAATTAAATTGCCCTTTAAAATTCACTCTCCAACTAATACATTCAACAAGCACATGTATTTGTAACTATTTAGCCCTAATTTCATCCAAAAAAAAAAAACCCTAATTTCACAAATCAAATCTCAAAACAAAAAAAAACATTACCATCCTCAGCATCTTCATCTTCATCTTCTTCGTCATCGCTATCAACCTCAGCTTCAAGGTCAAAAAACTGAGTCCCCGACCTTCTCTTAGCTTTGGGCCTTCTTCCACCACCACCATAATCATCATCTCCATCCTCTTCTTCTTCCTCCTCTTCATCATCTTCCTCAGCAACATCATCTATAAAATCTGATCTCCGTCTCTTCTTATTCGATCCTCTTCTATCTTCTTCTTCCTCTTCCACTTCTTCTTCTAGTTCCTCTTCGTCATCCATCACCTGCTCTTGCTCTCCGTAGTCTTCATCTTCCCCATCGAACCCCTCGTCGTCGTCTTCGTCTCCGCGACGGGCCATACTAACCTATCTTCGACTCTTCAATCGAATTGTCTACAGTAATAATAATAATAATCTATTAAAATCAAAGATTCAAGCTCTGCGTGAAATTTTGATTTTTTAGGAGGTCTGGTATTGATTTGGGGATTTTATACCGTAACCCTAACGGTGAATATGACGGAAATTGGGGACTTGTCTGGAAGGGGTTAAGTTAATTACAAAGAAGTAAGAACCGACGCTGCACTGTCTCTGAAGCCAGCAAAGTTTAAAGGAAATTAATATCCTTGGCAAATACGGTGTCGTTTGATCTGTATCTTCGGCTTGTCTTTTAACATATCGTGGATCCCATTCATATTATAATATGGACCAAGAGGTGGTCCTGTAAAAAGAAGTTTTAAGTTCAAATACTGAGGCGTGCCGGCTCTACCCTCGTAAAAACCAATTAATAAGCTTCGTCATAGGACTTGTTTTCGCATTTGTGATGAAAATAATTATGATAGTGCGTCATGTACGGGTGAGTATAGGTCGAAAAAATTTAGAGATTTAAAATTTTCAGAATCGTACTATATTTTAGAAATTTTAAAAATAAAATTTTCAATACTAATATTTAATTTGAAAATTTTTATGCAGATACCGTCACATTTTTTGGAATGATTCGGTACGGAGATTCGGTTCTATCGGAACGAATCAGTATGGTACGGTCTAAAACGGGAATTCAAAAATTTATGAAATAGACAAATTTATATTATTAATTAAAATTATATTCATTATCCACAAATAAACTAAAATTATATTTATTATCTACAAATCAAAATGATATAGTTTTGAGTAAAAATATGTCGTTTTGGTTATTATATGTGTATATATATACATACAATAACAATAATAATATTATTTACATTATTATTTTTAAATAATATCAGTAAGATTAAATTACTTAATAATAATAATAATTAATAAGTTATTAAATATAATAATAGTAATATATTTTAATGAATAAAAATGCATCTTCTCTTATTTTTATTTGTAAGATAACTACTTACTTTAACCAAAACGACGACGTTTTGGTTACCTATAATATATGTCTATGTATTATTATGTAACAAAATAATAACTATAATAATGTTATTTAGCTCATTAATTTTAATAGACATTCCACATTCTTCTTTGTTACTTGAATTATTTGAAACTATGTAATGTGAATTTTTTATATCTATATTTTAAGTTCAATTTGTAATATAATAGACATTTCACATTTTTACTTGTTAATTGAATAATAATAGTAATAGTTTACTCAAAAAATAATAATAATAGTAGTAGTACTAGTAGTAACAATGATAATAATATTGATAATAATAATAAAATTAATAAAAATATTTTATTAACAATTTATTTATTATATTTTACTCACAAAACATATTAATTTTTTATTATATATTATTATACATATGTATATTACTTGGTAATATAATTAAAAAGTATATAATTAAGTTACTACTTACTACTATTTATTAATACATATGTATTACTTATTAAATTAATATTCGGTACTATATTCAGTTTTTGGTTTGGTACAGTTTCGATATGGTTCAGTACGGTTCTTAGTTTGGTTTTTTGTAAATATCCATTACCGTACCAAATTAGTCATAAAATTCAGTTCAGTTCGGTTCGGAATTAAAATTATTTGGTTTGGTACTGTTTTAATGTCTTAGAGTTCGAAATTTCAGTTCGATTCGATATTTTCTCCGTCTCATGCTCAACCCCAACGGCGAACGCCATGTCCATCCCAGATGTTGTAGCTCTTGTATCATGTATTTCGTGATTTCCATGGACAATATTTGTCTCGTCTATGCGAGTGATTTGTGTGCAATTATTTTGCTACTTCTTGTGCAGTGTGAGTAATTAAATTCAAAATTGCTAGTAATACAAATATATTTAATATTTATATATTTCTATTTCTATTTAATAAATTTATATTTATATTTAATATTAAAAATATATAAATATAAATTTATTAAATAGAAACATAAATAAAAATAAAAATTCATTAAATAGACATATAAATAAAAATTAATATTAAATAATGCAGGATCATTACTTAAATAGTATAGGTTGATCATATTTACAATTCAGGTTCATTACTTAATTAGTATATATTCATTAGATAAAACATGTAAGTTCATTATTTAAAATAATGCAGTTGTAGGTTTATTAGCATTTGCATACAAGTTCATTGGTATTTGCCTATAAGTTCATTGGTATTTGCCTACAGATTCTTTAGTATTTGCTTACATGTTAATCAATTTAATAATAAGGTTCATTATTTAACATTATTATGAATTAAGATTATTAATTTAATATATTAATATTGAATAAAAATTAATAATATAATAATAAAATAATATTAATTTATTAATATTAAATAGATTATTAATTAATATTATTAAATTAATATATTAATACTAAATAAATTAATATATTAATACTAAATAAAAATTAATACTAATATTATAAAAATTAATATTATTAATTTAATATATTAATATTAAATAAATATTAATATTAATATCATAAAAATTAATATTCATATTAAATATAAATAAAATTAATATTAAGTAAGGAATGTTCATTACTTAACTAATATATGTTCATTAGATAAAAGGGATAAGTATAATTTTGATCCTGTGGTCTTGCCTAGTGGCAAAACTGGTCCTGTGGTTTTTTTTTTTTAAGTACCATGTGTTTTACATTTTTTTATACTTTAGTACCCTTTAAACTGATATCATCATTATTTTATAAGAAAAATTAATATAATATTAAATTTCAATGATAAATTATTCTATATATGATTTACGATCAATCTAACCAATTGGTTACTTTTAAAAATATTGTAAATTTATTTTAAAAATCATTTATTTTTATTTATAATTAAATTAAAAAATACATCTAAATTTAATTTTTTATGAGTTTTATTGTAGTTAGGTGAATAATATATTACTCATTATATAATTTTAGCATTGAAAATGTATATTATTTTTACATTAAAGCATAAATTTTAAACAGTATTTGTTAGAAGGGTACCAAAGTGTAAAAAAAAATGTGACACACATGGTACTTAAAAACCACGGGACTATTTTTGCCAAAAGGCAAAACCATAGGGACCAAAATTATACTTATTCCTAGATAAAAATATGTAGGTTTATTACTCAAAATCATGCAAGTTCATTATGAATGAATTGTAGATTCATTAGTATTTGCCTAATAAACTGTAGATTCATTAATATTTATCTACATGTTCATTGATATTTGCCCAGAAGTTTATTAGTATTTGCCTACAGGTTAATCAATTTAATAGTAAAAGATCATTACTTAACAATATTATTAATTAATACTATTAATTTAATATATTAATATTAAATAAATAATAATAATAATAATAATATAATAAAAATTAATATAATTACTTAACAACTCAAAAGCATCCTCTGAAAAACTCAAAAACAATAACAAAAGCCGGCAAAACTGCTAGCAATACTGCAAGACTTGCTCAATTACAGCCGGCAAAACTTGCAAGCTGGAGTCAAAAAGATCAATTCTACATGACCTCAATAGAAACAAAAAACCATCTTCCCTTCGAATTTGAAAAAGAATGAGACTGATGACATTGGATGTCAAATAATATGTGGAGAGTTAAAATAAAAAATCGAAACTCTCTCTGTTCAATCTCTAAACTGCAAAAAATATAGAACTATGTCGTAAAAGTACTAAAGCAACTTTCTCATTGGAAACAAGAGAAGACGGATGGGCAATCAATGGCTTATAGTGACCAGCTCCAAATGTTCATGCCTGTAAACACTGAAAATAACAATATGATTACCTGTTCCTTCCACAATATAATTTGCCAAGAAAAACGTCTTTTTTTTCCCATGTGTGATGTACCCCTGGTCTATAGTGCAATATGGACAGGATTTCATAATATAATTTGCTGTCTTTTAATGTATTGAGTAAAACTATTAGGCTGATTGTGTTTTATTGAAAGGCTTAGAACGGGCAAATTGGCCCAATACCATTGGGCCAATTGTATTACATTGAGACTTTTTCAAAAATAATTAAAAAGTAAAAATATTTTCAAAAATACTGTTGATTT
The DNA here is from genome assembly GCA_949634005.1 of Mallotus japonicus. NCBI lineage: Eukaryota > Viridiplantae > Streptophyta > Magnoliopsida > Malpighiales > Euphorbiaceae > Mallotus > Mallotus japonicus. The sequence continues at coordinate 4,859 of CATIWK010622131.1, read as the reverse complement.
TTTTATTTAAAAAATACTGTTTTTAATTTTTTTTTTCAAAAATACTGTAGTATTAAAAGACACATGATTTTTTTTTTACCCGTCTTCTTCTTCTTCTTTTTCTTCTCCTCTCTTTTTTCCCCTATTATGGCCATTTTTTTAGAAAATCATTGTATAAATCATTCATCATTGATTTTTCTTCAAGACACGTGATATTTTTTTTTTACTCAAAACTCTTCATTGTCAAACTCACACCTCAATCTTAATTTTCACTCAAAGAATAATGTTTTTAATAAATATCCACTAGGCAGAAGACTTGCTTTCAAGTCATGGGTTGTTTCCAAAATTTGATTTAGCAATTTTAAATCAGTTTTTTTAGAACTTTTTTTTTCTATTAATTTCAGTTTTTTTACCTTGTTTTTATTGTGGTTTTCATGAATATTTTGGTGGTTGTTTATGTTATTTTTTTATTTTTTCATGGTTTATTTTCAGTTTTTTGAGCTTGTTTTTATTGTTGTTTTTTTTTTATTTTTTTCTTTTTTTTTAGTTCATTTTCATTTTTTTGAGCTTGTTTTTGTAGTGGTTTTCTGGTTGTTTTCATGGTTATTTTTATGATTATTTTGAAAAAAAATCCAGATAAACAATCAGGAACCAAAAACAACTAGAAAAACAATAAAAAATGGTTGTCTTTGTGGTTGTTTTTTTGTTTTTTTTTTTGGTTCATTTTCAGTTTTTTGAGCTTGTTTTGTAGCAATTTTTTTTATTTTTTTTGTTGTTTTCATGGTTGTTTTGAAAAAAACCATAAAAAAAACCTTGAAAATAACCAGTAAAATCAACCACAGCAAGACAACCACATAAAACATAAAAGCTGAAGCAACAAAAAGCCAAAAACAACAGCCAAAATAACATAAAAAAAAACCAAAAATGATGTACAAATGAAAAAAGAAAAAAACCACAAACAACCAGAAAAACAACAAATAAATAAATAAAACAAGAAGAGAAAATAAAAATAAAAATAAAGGAATGAATAATAATATCAAAATAAATTAGTTATGAAATAAAATAAAAATAAATAAGTAGAAAAACAAAAAAAAATAACTAGAAAATAAATTAGTTATGGAATAGTAGTAGTAGTAAGACATATTACATCTGCATCCACCTGTACTTGTATGAATTTGTCACTTTGTCCCATGTACTTCCAATTTTGCCAAATTAACACTTTAATTTGTCTATAACTTATCATATAAGCACTTATTGCATTGTTGGCAAGACACGTGAAATGACACGTCAGTACACATACATTGGTAAAGTAACAAATTCATGCAAGTACATGGAGAAAAGTGGCAAATTCATAAAATTATAGGTGTTTATATGATAGATAAAGAACAAGTTGATGTGTTAATTTGACAAAATTAAAAGTATAATGGGTAAAGTGACAAACTAATTCAAGTACAGGTGTCTCCAGATGTATTATTCCTAAGAATAATAATAATAATAATAATAATAAGAACAACAAAAATAAGAAGAACAAGAAAAACCGTAAAAATGAAAAGAAAAAATAAAGATGAAAAGTGCTTAGAAAAGCGTGAAAAAAGTAACGGAAAATACAAATGAAAAAAGGGTAGTGTAAAATGTAAATATAAACTGTTTGGTGAAATTCTATTATTATCTGTTATTGTTAATGTCAAATTGGGTATAAATTATTTTTAAGTATATTTTGATATATTTCTTATGTATTTTTAATTATGCAAATCATTTAAAAAATTATAGAGTGACAAATAACGATTTATTATCTTTAATTTATTTATTATTAAAATTATTAGTAGAATTGATTTGATAATTAATTTTAAATATTATTAATACAAATTTTAAAAAAATATATAGATTTGTTAAAAAATTATAAATATAAATATTATAATTATTTAATTGTTAATTATAATTTAGAATAATAGTTATTTTATTATGAATTATAAAAAATCAATTATCTGCATTTAATTTAAAAAAGTTAGTCATTGTTAATTATTTTTAATAAGAGTATTATAGTCCAAATAAATAAAATTAGATCAGCTATTAGCTAATGGAAAAAAAAATCAAAATATAGTCGATCAAATTCGTAGCTGTTTTAAAAAATAACAGCTATAAGCTGCTGATTTACGAATCTTACCAAACAATTAAAATCTAGCTAGTCAAGAAAAATTTTTCTATCAGCTATCTAAATCAATTGAACCAAACGCCTCTAAAATTTTAATGTAAATGTAAATTATTCAAGTGATTTTCTTTCTAGGAGATTTTTGCATCCTATAGTAGGATCTAATCTACATCATCCAAAGGTTTCATTATGTGGATTTTTTTATATTTTTAAATCTAATATGATCTTGTCTAAAATAAGTTTTTTTTTCCATAACAAATCTTAAATTTATACTCTCTTATAGAGTTATTGGAGTTGTTTTTGGATCTTTATGATATTTGAGTTGCTTGGTCATGGTGAAATTTGAAATTTTCAGCAACTTTTAAGAGTAAAGTATGGGTGCTCCTTATGAGCATGAGATGGTTTTGGAAATTTGTTAGATGAATCTCTTTTTGAATTTTGGTATTAACACACAGTGGCAAGTAGCAGTTTTCCTGTGGATGAGATAGCTTCCTCCCCAGTCTTACTCTTTTTTTGTCTCTCAACTATGTTTTCTCTCTATAACTGCTACTGTTCATTCGTCCCTTTCTTTGCCTTTCCACTTATTTTGAATGGCTATTTTGGCTATTTTTGGCCGAAAAACCATTCAAATACCAGTTTTTTCGTCTTTTTATATAAATAAGTATGATGAATTAAAAAAAAAACTCATTGACGTGGTGGTAAAGGGCTTAATTGCCCACTTGGACGTGGGGGGTTCGAACCCCAACGCCAACCCCTTCCCCAAATCCCCAACTATTTCCAAAAAAAAAAAAAGTACGATGAGTTAAAAACTTAAGCTAGTGTGAGTTTATCCCATTTATATGTTTTATTTTAGTGATAATATGGTGGTGTTTTGGTTTTTCATCGTTTAAATCCAAGGAGAATTTCTAGAGATTCAAATCTGCTCAAAATTCAAGTTTGATGATGCGCTTTTCAACTTCAAGTACCTCTCCCTCCTCAGATTTAGGAGTAGAACTGTGTGTCCCTCATGGAGCTAGCTATGCACACTTAAGGTTCATGAATGTACTACATCTGGTTTGTTTTGTTAAGTTTTGAATTATTCTCTTATTCATCTTTAGAAGATTGTGTGATTTTAATGTTTGATTATTGTAAATCTCTTTTATTTCTCCTTCTTTAATGAATTTCTGTTGTTCCAAAAAAAAAAAAAGCTTCCCCTTCTCCTTAGGCTGTGTGTTGGTCTATGCTCATACATGGTTTTAGTTTAATATTATCAATAAAAGGGATTAACCTGTAGATCAAAAGTAAAGACAAGAGACAGTGTGGTGGTGATTGATTACAAATATTTTATTGGTACATCAAGTATTTTAGCTTAGTTTAGAGCAGGGACGATGTGCGGGTTATTTAAAATAATTTTTTATTAAATTTAATAAAAAGATACGTAAATGTTATAAAATAATAAATATAAAAAATATAAAAATTAAAAATAAAAATATTTATAAACAATTAAAATTTAAAAATTAAAAAAATAAATATGAAGGGTTATAAAATATAAATAATCAATGATTCACGACATGAATATTTAAAAAAATTATTTTATAACTTTCTGATTTATATTTTAAATTATTTATTATTGTTAAAAAATAAAATATAAAAATTAGAATATGTAGTTAGTAACAAAAATATAATATTATAAAATTTTTCATACATGGCAAATATGTATCCTTAACTAATATATTTTATATAGATAGATTAATATGTTGACAAGTGAAAAAATAAATATAATTTAAAATTGTAAGAATTTAAAAATGTAATATAATTAGAAATATAAAAATTAATGTTCATTAATTAATCTCTCTCTCTCTCTCTCTCTCTCTCTCTATATATATATATATATATATATATATATTAAATGCTGAGTTCTAAAGTTATTCAGCCCAAATTTCACCACGTACCCTCCTCATAATTCAGCATTCAGCTTTAAATGTTCATATGTTGAATTCTAAAAATTTACAATATTTTTTTATTAAAAATATTTAAATAGGTATTTTATTGTTTCCCTCTGCCATCGATTCCTCCTCCTCTTCTTGTCCCGCGCAACAAAGGAGCTACTCTCATTACTTCTGCAGTGCTGGAAAAGTCATTCATCCCTCATCTTCTTATGCCTTCTCTTTGATTTGAGGTAACTTATTGTTTTTTTTTTGTTATCATATATATATATATATATATATATTAAAGCTGAAGCAGAGAGAGGGATTTCACCAGGTTCTGACACATGGCATTCTTTAGGTTCTGACACGTGGCACTCTTTCCTTTCAGTTTTACTTCACTCTCCACCTATTCACTCACTGTAGATTGATATTCCAGTTCCATGCTTTTGGTCTTTTTGTTTTCCTTTATATATATATATATTAAAGCTAAAGCAGAGAGAGGGATTTCACCAGGTTCTGACACGTGGCATTCTTTAGGTTCTGACACGTGGCACTCTTTCCTTTCAGCATTACTTCACTCTCCACCTATTCACTCACTATAGATTGATATTCCAGTTCCATGCTTTTGGTCTTTTTGTTTTCCTTTTTTCATTCAATGTAACAGTTGAATATGAAGAGTCAATTTTTTTTTTAGAGTCTTTTTCTTTTCCTTTCCTTATTCAATGTAACAGTTGAATATGAAGAGTCCAATTTTCTTTTCTCAAAAAGTTCCTTTCTCTTCTCATTGTCTATTCAATTTTGCCCATTTCTAATGTAACTCTATC
>CATIWK010621967.1:0-14180 GCA_949634005.1 Mallotus japonicus | reverse complement strand
TTATATTTTAATCAATTATCTAACAAAATTTCAAATCAATTCATGTAAACATTCAACTAATTCACATAGTCAAATGGAATGATTTAAGATACATATGTTTCAAATGAATTATATGCAATTTATGCAAATTTCAATGAAATGTTTATGGTTAAGGTCAGGGATGTTACACACTATTTTGTCACTTACCTTTTGAGAAAAATTTCTCAAAACTCTTAAAACTGTCTCACTCTCATCAAAACAAAAATGTGTTGGCTCTCCTCACAAGCTCACACTTTTCTCTTGCTTGTGGCTCTCTTCTTTTGTGTCCCTCTCTCTCACACACAAATTTTCATCAAAGCAAAAATGCTTTTGGCTTTCCTCACAAGCCTCTCTTTGCTTGTAGCTCTCCTAACAAGCACACTTCTCTTTGCTTGTGGCTTTCCTCACAGGCCTCTCTTTACTTGTGGCTCTCACATTTTTGTGTGTCCTCCTCCTCTCTTCTACCAAAAGAACCATGCATTGCCTATTTATAGATAAAATGTGTGCATGGCCTTGGAGGCCACCTCCTTAACCATGAACTACTTCATGGCTAAGTAAAGCAAGTTGTCAAAATCAATTTGAAAACAACTTGCAAGCAACCAAAGCCAAATTGTTTTTGGTAACTAAGGCCAAGTTGGTTTTGACAACCAACTTACAAGAATCCAAATCCAAATTGGCCACTTCTTCCTTTTTTAAATATAAATTTTCATTGGACCTTCATATGGGAGGGACCAACATAACAGAAATGAGGCTGGAATATTCAAGGCAATACATGAAATGCGATTGAGCTCTTTCAAGTTGTGACTTATCATTGAAATTTCAAATCAAACAAACGAATTAATGCAGTGGGACGAAAATTAGTACAGCAGAAGAAGTTTCCTCCAAATCTCGAGAAAATTAAATATGAAAGGCTGCAGTCTGAGAGTCAAAATTGGACGACAATGCCATGCAACCTGGAATATGCATTATAAATAACAAGGTTGAATTAACATTTGGTTCACCAATTAATCTCATTTAATCGAAGCACTACCCGTTGTATAACATAATTGTTCCTTGCTATGGAGTACAAAATCCTATCATTTCCAGTCCTTTTTAGCTTCCTCCTTTTTATCTTCATGGTGTTAAAGGTGTCAAAGAAAAATAAGGCAAAACCCAAATCACCTCCCGGGCCAATGAAGTTGCCTATCATAGGCAACATACACCAGCTAGCTGGAACTGATCTTCCCCATCACCCTATAACAGAATTGGCAAAAACTTACGGACCAATGATGAGCATTCAACTAGGGCAGATTTCATCTGTTGTTTTTACTTCAGTAGAAGGAGCCAGAGAAGTGCTGAGAAGCCAGGGCGAACTGTTCGCTGAAAGGCCATTACTCCTGGCAGCAGAAATAGTTCTTTACAATCGTATGGACATTATATTTGGTTCATATGGAGATCACTGGAGGCAACTGAGAAAATTATGCACTTTAGAGGTGCTGAGTGCGAAACGCATTCAATCATTTAGTTCACTCAGGGTAGAAGAGCTTCTAAATTTTGTCAGGTTGGTCAATTCCAAAGCAGGAACACCGATCAATCTTTCCAAGACTCTGTTTTCTTTAACAAATTCCATCATCGCAAGGATTGCAATAGGTAAGAAATGCAAAAACCAAGAGGCCCTGTTGAATCTTATTGAACACGTCATTGAGGCCTCAGGAGGTTTCAGTATTGCCGACCTGTTTCCTTCCTTGAAATTCCTTCACGTGATCACCGGCACCAAACATAGACTGGAGAAGTTGCATCGAACAACAGATCAGATACTCGGAGACATCATAGACGAACACATAGCCAAGAGGGCAGCCTCCAAGAATGGTGGTGGTAGCGAGAACGATGATAAAAAAGAAGCCAAAAATCTTCTGGATGTTCTTTTGGATCTTCAGGAAGATGGAAGCCTCCTTCAAGTCCCTTTGACCAACGACAGCATCAAAGCAACCATTCTGGTAATTCTAGTCTTGTCCTAACAAACTTTTTTTAGTTCTTCAAGTGATATGTACGCGTTGGAAATTAATAATTGTTATTATTTCAGGAAATGCTTGGCGGTGGAAGCGACACATCCGCAAAAACCACAGAATGGGCAATGTCAGAGATGATGAGGTTCCCAGAAACAATGAGAAAAGCACAAGAAGAAGTGAGACGAGTGTTCGGTGAAATAGGAAGGGTGGATGAAACACGAATTCATGAACTGAAATATGTGAGAGCAGTGTTCAAAGAGACCCTGAGATTACATCCTCCGCTAGCAATGATTCCCAGAGAATGCAGGGAAAAGACTACCATCAACGGATACGATATCCATCCCAAAACTAAAGCCTTGATCAATGTATGGGGAATCGGAAGGGACCCCAGTGTTTGGCCCGAACCTGAAAAGTTCAGGCCGGAAAGATTTCTCGATAATTCGATTGATTTCAGAGGCAATAACTTTGAACTAATCCCATTTGGTGCAGGGAAGAGAATATGCCCTGGCATGACATTAGCTATAGCTACTGTCGAGGTTTTCCTGGCACATCTCCTCTATTATTTTGACTGGAAGTTCGTTGATGGAACCACTGCTGATAATTTTGACATGACTGAATCTTTTGGTGCTTCAATCAAAAGAAAAACAGATCTTTCGCTGGTCCCCATCCCCGTCAATCCTTTACCGCTCAATTAAATGATCAGTGTTACGTATGATCAGTTTCCTTTCCTCCATTACGTATGTTAGATCTGCCTTTTAAGACAATTATAATAAGAACAGGTCCTTTTGTTGTAGAATTTCTTAAACGCAGACCAGTAATTATATATATCGGTATGGTTTTGTTGGTTTATGAGCTTATCTTTCCTTTGGTTTATGGCAATTGAAGCTGTTCTTTGTCGCATGGTCCTGGATCATTGCTTACTTGAAAAGCCAAGGGAAATGACATATCTTGACTGAAATAGTCCATTACTGTACGTAATATATTTGTGAGTTCACCATTCTACGAAACAAATGGCGGCCACAGCCAACTTCTAAAATTCAAAGCCTTCCGTGAGTTCACCATCCTACCATTAACTGTAGTGAGTGTAAATAGTTTTAAAATTGTATTAGGAGAAGTATATCTCAATATTCAAAATTGGACAACAATACCCGTCACGACTCGCGACGTGGCGAGTCGCGACGAATATTACGCTAGGTCCCTGAAAAATTATTTGTTAGGTCTCTATAAATTTCAAAAAAATTTTAACTTTCCATTTTTGCCTCCAATAAAGGGAGGTGATTTTGGAGTTTTCACCCCCCGCGATTTACTATTCGCGACATCCAACATTATCCTTTAAAATTTTATATGAAAGTTCAAATATCAGTCCACTTACATTGGGATTGAACAAAATAGTTTTAAAATTTGATTGTGCAGATTGTGATACTTTTGTCTCTCATATGTTTCTGTGCCTTAATAAAAAAAAATTAAATTTTCTATAAAAAAATATGATTTAAATCTTTTCACAGGCCAATCTTTCTGGAGTAGCCTTTGAATTTGCTAGCAAACTCCCTCTTAATACTTTTTTTTTCTTTTTTCTTTTTCTTAAAGCATCAATTTTTTAAACTCGAAGGTATTTAATTAAAATTGTAAACATGAAATTAGAAATGACAAAATTTAGAAATGAGTTTTAGTTCAATAGTACTACTATAATCATCTTTACGTTCACATAATTTTAATAAATGAGCTGAGTTCAAGTAATGCAAAACTCAAATTGTAAAGTTCATGATGGTATCAAATTTTCAACTGTGGAAATTAATTGATTCGAATATACATATGGTATCAAATTTCCAACTATCATTTTCTGATCTTACATCTACATAGTGAAATTTAGCCCATCTCCAAATGAGAAAAAAATTCTAAATCAAGAATACCTTGAGTATAAGATGATAAAAAGTTTAGGAGGATTTTTCCACTGAAAAATCAAACTTGAATTAATGAATGATGCAATTTATGAATGGATAGTATGGTATCAAATTTAGGACAATTATTTCACCCTTGATTGAGCTGAACTCGGCTGGTTTACACCCTTAAGAATTAGCAATGGTATTGACTTTTGGACAGTGGATTAATTTTCTGCTTTGCGGGAAAGATGATCATACCCTTTTATATTTTATAGTTTGTCATTTTTTAATAATGTTTTGAACGAAACTTTATTAATTATTAAGTATCTATTAAGAAATTCTTAATTGTTGTAATGAAATTAAGAACATCATTGGTAACTCCAAACTTAATTCAAATGTAAAACCTGTATGAATGAGAATATATGGGTGAATAGGTGGGGTTTTCCCGCAAACATTCTGATTCTTAAGTCAGTATTTGTGTGAGAAAAATAAATTGAATGTAAAGAATATGTGGAAGATAAATAGATATAAGACAGTATTAGAGTATATATAGAGATATAAAGACCAAACCTCTTTGGATATTGACTTGTATTGTTGATAATCTCTGTCATTATAGGATTAGAATTATTATATCTGTGTTGTATATAAATTACTTGTCTACTTGTAGGATTTGGACGAATAACACTTGTGTGGGCTATCGACTGCTGGGCTGCATTCTAAGCCCGCTATTGATATTGGACTATCAATCATTGTCAAGTCTAGTACATGAAAAGTTCAGTACATAACTTTTGATTTTGCATCTCTAAAACAGTAAAATTTAACCCTTCTTTAAATGAGGAAAAAAATTTAAATCGAAAATACTTTGAATATAAAATGATAAAAATTTAGGAGGATTTTTTACTAAGAAACACTTGCTTTGAATTAATGGATAGTATCCGAAAAATTTTTCTACTAAGAAAAATTTTGAATTAATGGATACTATCCATTAATTCAAAGCATGTTTTTCTTAGTAGAAAAGTCCTCCTAAACTTTTAAAATTTTTTATTCAAAGTATTATACATTCAAAATTTTTCAGATACTATCCATTAATTCAAAGTATGTTTTTCTTAGTAGAAAAGTCCTAAATTTTTATCATTTTATATTCAAAATATTCTTAATTTAGATTTTTTTCCTCATTTGAAGATTGGCAAAGTGTCTAGACACAGCGCCATGTGTATACTTGAATCAATGAATTGGCAAAGTGTTTGGGACATAGCCTTTATGTGATATAAGGAATTAATCGACTTAATGTTTATTATGATTGTGTTGTAATTTGATTATTTTAAGTCCTTGAAACTAGAGGCTCGTGATACTTTAGAGTATACCGAGCAACATTAGATTGCTATTATGTAGCGTGCATATGACATGTATTACCTTCAGCGTGGTGAGAGTACTAATCATACTGATATCTGCTTAAACATGTTATGTAGTGTTCTAAATTTTGTGTCAATAAATCTATACATCATTGAGAATTTAGCTAAATCATAATTTTTTTTTTATATGTATTCTATATGTTATAAAGCTTAATGAAATATTATGTTGAGCAAAAATGAGCATGAGCTCGAGGGTGCAAGCTGTATAAGTACGAATTGATTATACAGAAACTTTAGTATGCTAAAACTACAAGAGTGTGCTCATAAGATATTATTAAATTATCTTTAATTGTATACATAATTTTTAAAAAGAATATTAATAAGTACTAATCAATAATTAAATAATTTCCTATAACATCCATTCCAATTTGTATTATTGTGCAATATTCTTCCTCTCCTCAAGTAAACTTTTTTGTTTGATCTGCCTTAATATTTTAGTGATATTACACCTTTACTAATACTTTGTTCACTCACTGGATATTTTCTTGCAAAAATACTCATCACTCATTTCTTTATCATTTTTCCAAAGTAGATAGCTTTTTGTGGATAGCCATATGAACTGTAATTTGAGGTGCAACGAATCATCCTAGAGGCAAGGTTATCACAGGTGACTAAGTTTTATCAAGTTAATTTGTGAATATGAAATGAATGCAAACAATAACTGCAAAGCCAATCATGAGATCTTGTAAATTTTGGTTATATATATATGGCTTGAAATTGAACTTAGAAAATAATATATCTTTTGACGGCTATGTAGCTATGTATCTATATTATGAAGGGAAGTTGTTTGCATAAATGTGTAATTAAGTTATTTATGATTGCAGTTTTAGTTAGATAAATATTTTTGATTACATAGTATAATGATGAACCATAATTTAATAATTAGTTGTTGTATGTTTAGTTAAATTAGATCAAAAGTGATGTCACATATAATATGTATATAAATATTATATCTGTATTGATTAGTTGTAAAGTATTTAGAGTTTGTGTCATTAATTTAATTCAGACACAATTTTATAAATAGATAGAAATCTCTAGTAATATACAAAATTTATAGTATGATAACACATGATGAACTTATTAGACGAAGTGCATCCTAAATATTAAAAATCTAAAATGAAATGAAAGTTAAAATATCAGTTCACTCACACTGAATATATAATTGGCTCAAAGTTCAGGATATAAGGGATGGTTTTTCCTTAAAAATATATAACACAGACTATTCTGTCATGAAGATTACAAGCTTTTCAGTGCATTGGCATGGAAGGATTAGTGACACTATAGCCTCCGTCAACAACCAGGTTCATGCCGCTCACATACTTTGTTAAGAATCCACGGGTCTCGAGAGTGTTGGCCCACATATGCACATGTGGACTTATAAATGGAGTCGAGCCCATGTAACACAAAACCAATTAGCTTAAAGGATTGAATACTGAGTTTGCAACTGTTAAATTGAAAATTCTCCTCATGGATCCATTACCAACAATTACTAAAGTTTTTGCTTTAGTTCTTCAGCATGAGAGACAGATTCGTGGAATTCCAGATCAGGACATCAATGAATCACAGTATTGTATGCTGGAAAAGGAAATCAGATGAATATGCCTAAGAAAATTTTCAATACTTCAACAAGCAAGAAGCCAACGTGTTCATTCTGTGGGATTTATGGCCATTCAGTGGATCAGTGCTACAAAAAACATGGTTATCCAATAGGTTTTCGTTTTGGAAACAAAACTCGTAGTGGAATAGCAAACCAAGTGGATGTTGTTAACATGACTAATGATAAGGAATTTGTAAGAGGAGGCAAAGATGGTAAAGGGAAACAATTTACTCTTAAAGAACCATTGTCTGATGGATCACAATTTGCCTTTACTAAAGAGCAATATCAACAGCTTCTTGGTCTCATACAGAAAAACACAATTTCTGGAGCAAGCACTTCTCTAGCAAATAGTGTTACAACAACTATTGATTCTCTGCCTCATATAAGTATTTTTTATTTACCAAAGATCATGTCTACTGCATTGAAGGTTCCTCAGGATGCTTGGATTGTGGATACCGGAACCACGAATCACATTGTTAACTCTGTTGCACGTTTCAACAGTTATCGAGCAGTATCAAATGTCTATGTGACGTTACCAAATGACCAATCAGTTTTAGTTTCTTTTATTAGTGACATTTGCTTAACATCCAACTTGGTTTTACATGATGTTTTATGTGTGCCAAATTTTACCTTTAATCTTCTCTCTGTCAGTAAACTAATGACCACCTCAAATTGCTTTCTTATCTTTTTTCCCTATATTTATTACATTCAGGACAATCAGAATTGGAGCACAATTGGTTCAGCTAAGCAGAAAGGGGGACTATATCTGTTCCAAGATGATGGATATGCAGCCACGTCGCTAAGTGTTTCATAGTCATCACATTTTGATCATGCTAATAAAATTACTTCTAGTGCTCTGTGGCAAAATCAGTTTGGACATCCTTCCAAATCGAGAATGCAAGTTTTAAAACAAATTAATCCACTTGTTACTTTTGAAGATTTAGATTGTGCTATTTGCCATTTTAGTAAGCAAAGAAAAGTTTCTTTCCCTGTTAGTATGTCAGTTTCTAAACATTGTGTCAATCTTATTCATATGGATATTTGGGGACCTATGTCCGTTGGTTCAATTTATGGTCATCGTTATTTTCTTACTGTCATTGATAATAAGAGTCGATATTATTGGGTTTTTCCTATGAAAACTAAGGCTGAGACTCGTGTTTTGATAGAAAATTTTTGTAGTTTTGTTGAGACTCAGTTTAAAGCTAAAATCAAATGTATTCGGTCTGATAATGGCAAAGAGTTTGATATGTCTTTTTTCTATAATTCCAAAAGAATTATACATCAGACCTCTTGTGTTTATACTCCTCAATAGAATGGTACTGTTGAAAGGAAGCATCAATAAATTTTGGAATGTCGCAAGGGCTCTTTGCTTTCAATCCAATCTTCCTCTTATTTTCTGGAATGATTGCATCCTCCATGTTGTTTACTTGATTAATTGCACACCTTCTCCAATTCTACATAACAAAACTCCATATCATATTCTTTTTTATCACAATCCATCTTTTGATCATTTGAAAGTCTTTGGTTCCTAATGTTTTGTTTCACCACCAATACAAAAGTTGCATAAATTTGATGTTAGAGCCACTGAATGTATCTTTCTTGGCTATTTGTCGCACACCAAAGGTTTTCGGGTGTATGATCTTTCTTCCAAATAAGTTTTTGTTTCTCCAACGTTCTTTTTAATGAGCATATCTTCCCTTTTTCAGATTATAAGTCTTCTTTATCATATTTTGATGACTCTGTTCTACATAACGCTGATTTAACTGCAGATTCTTCACATTTGATTAGTGATACAGTACCATCTTTCTCTACTCTACCAACTCGGTGCTCTAGTCCTGGTCATTCTGATTAACCCGCAATCCATTTGTTTCCCTCTTCTTCTCACCCAACTAGTAAATCCACTAGAATTTCTTGTCCTCCTTTTTACCTTCGTGACTATCACACTTCTTCTTCTTTCACCACTTCACATCCAATCAACCATGTTATTTCTTATAATAACATTTCACCTTCTTATCATCGTTACCTTTTTCAATTGTCTACTTTTATCGAACCACAAACATATGCTAAAGCCATTCAACATGATTGTTGGAACCAAGCTATGAGTGATGAGCTTACAGCTCTTACTGAAAATCACATTTGGGAGCTTACAACCTTACCTCCTTCAAAACAAACCATTGGGTGTAAGTGGGTGTATAAGATTAAGCATCATGTTGATGGTTCCATTGCTCGATATAAAGCCCGTCTAGTGGCGAAGGGCTATACTTAGCAATCCGGTATCGATTATCTCGATACTTTCTCTCCGGTTGCCAAAATGAGTACTATTCGTGTTCTTTTGGCTCTTACAGCAGCTCACAATTGGTTTATTCACCAATTGGACATTAACAATGCATTTTTACATGGTATCAGAGTGGGTTTTGCCCGGTTTCTTAATTTTCTGATTGTCTGTTTGGATGTCCAGTTCCAGCGGCCCGGTTTCTTAATTTCCCGATTATCCATCTGGAAGTCCAGTCCCAGCGGCCCGGTCTGGTGTTGCCACTGCCTTTTAATTAAAAAAAATATACATGGATTTCAAGCGTCAACTGTTAAATCTCAGTTTCACTTGAGGGGGAGTGTTGGAGAATATATCCCACATTGAAAACTTACAAAATAATCAAGGGCTTATAAGTGGTGTAGATTGGGCCTTAACACAAGCCAATTGGTTTTGTGTAATATGGGCTCAACTCTATTTGTAAGTCCACATGTGTGTGCGTGGGCCAACACTCTCAAGGCCCGTGGATTCTTAACATACTTGGACTCGTCACTTGCCAAATAAACAGCTGCTTGCGCTACACCTTCCACTTCTAATACATCTCCTTTTAAGATACCTGCAGAAGAAATCACTTGGTGAATCTTATTCTTAATGGCCTCGTTAGCCTCTATCAACCCAAAAGATTGCAACATAAATGGAGTTATTACTCCAAATGGAGAAATAACATTCACTCTTATCCCGTACTGGCCCAACTCAGTGCAGAGGTTTTTGGCTAAACCATTCAATACATGTTTTGAAGTTACGTAAGGATGAGGAGAGCACAAGTAAGTTGCTGCAAAATTGCTAGAAGTGAAAAGATAGAACCTTTCTTCACCGAAATCATGACTCTGGCAGCATGTTTGGCAACCAAGAAGCCACCAAACACATTGATTTCGAAGACCCTATTGAATTCGTCATTGTTTGTGCCTAAAATTGTATTATCCATTCCTCATGCAATACCGGAATTGCTAAATATGATGTCAAGCTTTCCGTACTTGGAGATGGTTAAATCAACAACGTTTTCATATCAGAATCAGATGTGACATCGAAGTGGACGTAAAAGATAACATCTTTAAATCCAAGCTATTTGTAAAGAGAATGCCCAAGCTCATCTTGAACATCTGCAACCACCACCTTGGCTCCATTTTCAATAAACATCTTTGCAGTTCCGGTCCCTATACCACTGGCTCCACCGGTGATCACTGCTACCTTTCCTTCAAGCCTATAACAATAACAAGAACAAGTGAAAAAAATTATCAATCATATAGCTATAATCTCTATTAATTAATCAACAATTTTTAGAAGTTGTTTTAATCAGTTACTTATTCACATATGATGAGTTTTCAGACGAATGATGCCCGTGCATCTTGAATATTTGATGTTCTGAAATTGGACTGATGATGAAAGGGAATTAAGAAGGCTGGTGGCTTTTGGATTTTGCTTCAATGTTAATATATATTGATTTCCAATTTAATTAGCATATAATCTATAGGAAAATGAAGCCGTCAATAATACTCAGCGCAGCTTACCATTATTATTTAATCATCAATTTCTTATAATTTTTTTGGTGTGCTTAGTCTAGAGTATGAGAAATTGATTAAATATGCGCAATGACTATGATAATTTAGATGATATTACTATATTAATGAATGAAATCTCACAATTGTTAATATTAATGTCGGGTGTGCATTTATGACCTGACCACTCAAAAACTCAAAAATAGCTAGCCAGTTACCAAGCTTGACATAGTGGAAATTACATGCCTTTTTTGGCAATGAAATAAATTATAGAATATTTTTGGAGGCTTTCAAAATGGACGTTGTTGGAGAATATATCCCATATTGAAAAATTACAAAATAATCAAGGGCTTATAAGTGGTGTAGATTGAGCCTTAACACAAGCCAATTGGTTTTGTGTTATATGGGCTCAACTCCATTTATAAGTCCACATATGTGTGCGTGGGCCAACACCCTTAACATGGTATCAGAGCCTAAACGGGGCCAACACTCTCCAAGCCCGTGAATTCTTAATCATTATGTATTTTGACAAGGTTAATAATAAGACAAGATTAATAATTTGAGTTGCATTTCTGTTATGCTGCTCAGGCTCGATTTTAATAACTAACAAGTTTGCCAGATAGGGTAAAACTTGCTTGCTAATGCCATGTACGCAACAAATATTAAGTTAGACTAATTCACTTTATTATATTTTGGCTTTTGTATATGATGCATTCTATTAATGTAAGTGGATTTCAATGTTTGACACTTCACCTTCATTGCCTTCAACATGTATTTAGCTTATTGCTAGCTCTTCTCTCCATTTAACTAGTTGCTTTGATTGAGAATTTCACTAAGCTTTAGAAAGTATGAAATGCAATCTGTTATACAAGATATTATTCTATCTTTTGCTTCAATCAATGACTTTTGACGCTAATTCTTTAACTATGAAATTTCAAATATCCAAAAATTGGTCTACTATTTTATGCTACAATGATCTAACATTTTAGTGTTTGGATATCTAGTCGTACCTTGGAGAGCTCTTCCAAGATTGCATCCTTCAAAACAAATTTTTGATGAAGACGAATCCAACATCCAGGAACATGAAGGTAATTGGAAGCTATACGGGGAAAAATCTGAAAAGGAAACACATTCCATATGGACGAAGCAGGTCGAAGAATTATAAAGGGAGGGATTTCCTTATCTTCAAATTGTCATGCAAAGGTTGACTCTTTTTATTTGCCTCCTCGCGGGATTGGAGAAGATGGGGTGAGGTTTCTCAATTAATCTTTTGGCTTGTTATGAGAATTTTTTACCTCATTCCACATGAGAATTCAGTCTTTCTGTCTAAAGCTACAAAATATTTTTCTTTAAATTTTACACCCCTACTACACATTTTATAAAACTAACTACTAAATTATTGACGTAGCAGAAACTATAAATAAAGGGGATAATTATTAAAACTCTGTTGATTCAACAAGAATACGAGAGATTCAATCTTTTTATAATATGTTGATTCGAAAATATTAGGAAATAGATATCAAATTCGTTGATTCACACAAATACCGAGATTTGAAAAAATAAAATTTTGTATTAAAAATTGTCAAAAACTGTCTTTTCAAACAAAACAAGATGAATAAATAGTGTTTAAGGCAAAACACTAAAAAGAAAAGGGCAAAAAAGCCAAATAAAATACTAAAATAAGCAAAACCAAACAAAAACTTTGAAGTCCAAAAAGTAGCTTTAAACAGTTGAATTTGGGCTTGAAAATGGACTACGACAGGTAAACCTAAGGGTAGGAATATTGAACACAACACAAGCCCAATACAAAATTAGCGGATTAGCGTTGGAAATTATTGTGTTCGTGTCATTATTGTGTCAACCCGTTAATGACACGAAAATTATCGTATCATGTTGTGGGTTGAGCCACCAACTCAAAAGCAACACATTTAACTCATTTAAAAATTATGCCGTATTGAGTTAACATGTTTAACATGACAAGTTTATAACTCATATACACATTAACTAATTACTAATATATATAATATAAAATATCTAGTAGAGGTTAATTTATTAAAAAAAAAAGGCTAAAATTGCTTGGTAAAATAAATTAATGAGTATTGAAAATGTAACCCTAAAAAGTAAAAGACTTGGATTAGGATAAATAATTGACTTTTTTTTTAATAACAAATAGCAATAATGGAATTGGAGGAGCTTGCTGAAGATATCATGGAGATGAATATAAATGAAAAAGAAGCAAATTCCATGCATACTTCAGCCAAGGAAGATTGACAAGTGTGCAATGAAGAGTTTGAGCGATCAAATTTACAGTTTATGTGGTTTTTGACTCTAGTGAAAACAATATTATTTTATATGGTTTATTTTTATAGATATGTGCTTTATATAATTTAATATTTTATAGTGTTAATATGTTTAATTAACTGTTTCTTAACTTTTTTATTTAAAAATTGATAAAATGAATTTTATTTGATGTGTTAGTAGATTGTCATTCGTATAGATTTTTGAATAAATTTCGATTTGATATGTTATAGATCCTATAACTCATCAGGAATTAAAAGTTATGGATTTTTAAAGTACTGTTGTGCATCCTAACCCTCTTATTATTTTTTTAATCGCTCCATGTACTGTTGGGGGTTTTTTGGTTGGCATCAATTATCCGCTTGAAAAATATCATACTCTCATGCTCACCAACTCAACGCAGGTTGGCACAGGTTGAATGATCCACTGGCCTCCAACGACTCTTAGTCTATGATAGGGGTGGAGATAGTCATGATAGATTTGTTTGGATGTAATTGGCTCCCAATAGTCATGATAGATGTTGTTCAAAAAAACAAAAAGTCATGATATATATATTTTTTTTTTTGAACAAGTGTTTCATTCATTAGAAGCCACAAGACGCTTAAAAGTACATCAAAGATTCCTCAAAAAAAAAAAAAAAGCCTCAGATTTAATGAAATATGAGGAGAGAAAGTGGAAAGTGGATATTCTAAATAATTTATTTAATCAGACTGACATTAATAGAATTTTAAAAATTCCTATTGGAGATGAAATGTCTGAAGATAGAATAGTCTGGCATTTTGATAAGACGGGGAGTATAACAGTTAAATCAGCTTATCATTTTCTATGCTCTTCCTCGTCTAGTAATGGTAGAGAAATGATTAATGAGGAAAGTAGCATTTGGAAAAAGCTTTGGCATTGCAAGGCTATCCAGAAGATTAAAGTTTTCTGGCGGAGAGCCCTGTTAGATATTCTTCCTACACGAATTAATCTGTTCAAAAGAAAGCTTGTTGATTCTGATATCTGTGTTTTGTGCAATCAGGCAGCTGAAAAGTGTTCACCATATACTCCTGGATTGCAATTTTGCTAGAGCAGTATGGTTTGGATCTACTTTTTCATATTCCCCTGTTGTTTCTTTAGAGTTTTTCTTAAAGAGA
This sequence comes from Mallotus japonicus, assembly GCA_949634005.1. Lineage (NCBI taxonomy): Eukaryota > Viridiplantae > Streptophyta > Magnoliopsida > Malpighiales > Euphorbiaceae > Mallotus > Mallotus japonicus. Next base: position 47 of record CATIWK010621967.1, on the reverse strand, counting down.
TGGTGGATTGATGCTTATAAATTGTTGGCTAATGATGAACACTCCTT
>CATIWK010621901.1:0-10604 GCA_949634005.1 Mallotus japonicus | reverse complement strand
AAAAAAAAAAGTTTAAACATTTAAAACTATAAGTCCAACAATATTCACTTTTAATTGTCCAACATTTTTACTATATAAATATAAAACAACATAAATACAACATGGAAAAAGTAAAAGAACATAAACTTGTGCCAAAAACATGACATTTTTGTGCTTAGGATCAATTTTTGTATCTGAAAGTAGGAGAAATATTTTCATTATCAAAACCCAATTTTTGTATCTAAAAATGGGAGAAATATTTTCACTTCAAAACCCACTTTCATGAAAATACTGAACCAAACTTGTGTTGGCTTTGTCATTATAAACTCAAATGGTCATTTGTTTTATTTAAATTTTTGTAGTAGAATGCTGAGTATCAAATGCAAAAAAAAAATTAATAATAATAATTTACTTTAACGTCTTAGAATTAATGGTTAAATTTTTATCAGCTTATAGGACTCAATTAGAAAAACAAAACTTATAAGATTTAATTGAAAAAATTGAAAACTCTTAAAACTTACAGTATCATTTTTCCTTTTCAAATTTTGACAATTTGTTAAAATTTGATCAGGCACAAGGATAACAGCAGTAAAATTTTTTTCATGCGGTATTTGAGGTGAAACTTGTGAAGGCTATTTTACCTAGAAGAAAACCAACCAAAGCAAAACGCCAGTGACCATCATAAGTGAGATCAAGCATTTTCTGATTCCATCCACTAAAAGTTGTGAGACTTCCCAGGTAACCAGTAGTTAATCCAACGGCTAGATGATCAGAGACATTGACTATGTCGCCCTTAAAAACGACACCCAACCATCCCATCAAGAAAGATCCAACCTAAAGAAGAGAAAATTTATTGAATTTACATGCATGTACGGTGATCTTTCGTAATTAATAAGAGAGATAGATAGATAGATAGAGAGAGCGGGAGAGACCAAGTTAGAAGGAAGGTCAAGGTATAAAGGGTAGTGGTCACTCATCACACCAGCACCATTAGGGCCAAAAAGTTTCTGTAATATGTATCTTGTTAGGACCTGCATCATTCAAATAAGGGATGTCATGCATCATTCAATCTAAAAATTTAAGATCCAGACTTTAGGAATGATTTTACATTTTAAAATAATAATAATAATAATAAGATATAAAGATTGATATCAAATTGACTAGACCTCGCCATGAACTGGTTCAAGTCTGAAATCAAATTGAAATTGGCTTGGTTAAAATCAAGACTGGAATCAGTCTCGAACAAGTCCAAAATAGGAAGAATCGGTTCAAGAACAGTTTCATTCCCTGGAACTGTAAACTGCCAGTTACAGTTCCAAACCGGGAAAAAAAAAAGGGCTTATAGTCATTGCATGTGCATTGGTCATCCGCCGAGGGAACTTTCTTTATTTATTTTTTATTTTTTATTTATAAATAAAAAAAAGTTGTCCGTAAAAAGATAATTTTATCCTTTTAACAACTATATAACAACTAATTTATAGGGTTATTTTAGAAAGTTAAAAAAACTTGATTTATTGTCTGTAAATTGCTAGGGGTGGGATTTTTTTCCTCACAAATCAAGTTCTCTCAAAATTCTCTATATTTATATTCATTAATTTCTCTTTATATTATCTTTTCAATTATTCACTCTCTAATATAGTATTTTATTTATTTATTTATTCACTCTCTTGCTCTATAACATTTTTTTTTAAGGAAAAAGTACAAATAACTACTACGGTTTCACTCATTTCACTTAGAGGCTATGGTATTTTTTGTGACTGATTATTTACACTCACAATCTCTAACTTATTACCAATTTCTCACCATCGTCCAAAAAAATCAATTGGACACACAAAAGCCCCAGACTTTTAATTTCAGTAACAGTGATCCCCCCCTTCTTTGATTTCTGATGAAATCAACATCAGAATGCTGGCATGAACAAATAAGGGATGATGATGTGGCAAATTTATTTTCAATAATGAACTAAAGCTAATATTAAGAAATCATTCAACCTAAAAGATTAAACTATTAGCTAGGTGATATTCTAAAAATAATTTTATTTTAACAACTCAAAATTAAGCCTAACTAAAATATCCCTTCATATATTTTTCATGCAAGCCTCTGTCACTGTAATTATCAATGGTCTATGAAAGTGAGAAGTAAAATGTCATATGCATATTACCCCAAGTATCCCAAGAACAGATAGAAAAAGAAAACGTAATATATGCTCCAATATTGGCAGTAACTCTGTCGCAGCCTCTTTGTCCTGTATAGAGAAGCACAATCTGAACATATAAGTAACACGCATTTGTTTGATTAACTATATAATGCGATAGCGTAAGCGTTTATTAAAAGCTCACCAGCTTTCCATCTTTGATGTAAACTATTGCATCGGAGGAAAGAAGAGATACGAGTTCTTCCGGCAAGGGTGACACTGGTGATGTATTCGAATTCGTGGAATCATGGGACCTCATTCCATGAGTTTGCCATGGATAATTGTCTTCCAGAATGGGAAGTGCTTCTTCATTCTCTAATGCATTATCAATAGATATCTGTATTCTATCACTCTCATTCTGTGTGTTGCTGTAAAGAGCCCTGTCTCTGGTATATATATCAGCTGCTTCTGAAACATTTTCGCTTTTTGAATCCTCGCCTATCTGAAAGGGAACAGTACTGTGTGTTCCACCAAGTAATGTAGAATCAGTATTCCCAAGCTTCATGACCCTGAACCGATTGCGCGGTTTTCATTTATCATGGAATATCCACAGAAATAGGAGTTTATTCACGGGCAACACCAGGAAATTTAATCACGGGCATGAGGGGTTGCGCAATGCTTGGTGCCAAGCACGAGCAACTTCTAAGAAATTTCGGCTACAAAATATATATTGAAGGGATAATGATAGATAGCTTAGCTTGCGGAGTACAAATAACTTTTGGGGGCAATTACAATATTTCCCCAATACTAATTAAATTTTTTTTTTTTTTAAATTTAATGTTTTTGAAATTTTTTTAAAATATAAAATCTAAAATCCACTGAAGTGAACCCGTTGTGCAATAATTTATACACATATAGTATGTAAATAATTTTTTATTTTTTATTTTTTAATAATATAATTATAAAAATATTTCAAGGGTATAATAGTAAAAGTCTACTTTATGACGTGACTGTTAACGTCACAAGGCACAACAAGAAACATTTTCCATATCCAAGTGGTTGTGATGTGGTCCTGTGGATATGGATTGAAATCTAATCCTCCTTTGGTTGAATTTCACTAAATAATATTTTTGATATAAATGAATTTCACAAAATTATGTGAAATTTATTTGTAAATTCAAATTATGTGTTTGGTTTAATGAACATTTTGTAGAATTCATTTAGAATTTTAATTTTTTAAATTTGTGAAATTGATTATAACTAGACCAACCTTTAACAAAATAGTTGAAATTTTCAAATGAATTTCACAACTTTTAAATCTATAAATGACTAAAATACCCCTCATTATTTTTATTTTCAAAAACGTTTTTTTTTATTTTAAATGGTATTTTCGACCAAAATTAAAATTAACTTGAATTCTAGATTTATACCAAATACAATATAACAAAATATGGAATTTATTTGAAATAAATTCCATAAAATATTCATTTGAACCAAACATATTTTATTAATCAAAATTCATTTGGAAATTAATTTTATTTGAAATTCATTTAAAAAATGAAATAAATTCTTTGATGGAATTGAACCAGTTACAATGTTAAAATTCATTTTATTTCCAATAAATATTAAATAGAATTCATTTTGAAATGAATGCTTATTAATGAAGTGCATTTGGTTAAAATGAATATTGATAAGGTGAATTGGTTTGAAAATTCTAACAACTTTTTAGAATTTGGTTTAGTAATAAGCAATTTCACAAAATTAATAAGTTTGAATTAGAAATAAATTTTATAAAAAAATTTCATTTAAATTAAACAATCACTTGAATTTGCATATGAATTCCATAAAACTTTGTACAATTCATTTATACCAAACACATCATAAGCTTATTTTTTTTAATATGATTATTTAACATTCATATATTATTTTATTTTTCAAAAATAGTCTATGTATCAATATTTTTTTGAACAATTTCCTTTTAAATATTTATTTTAATTATATATTAAATTTAAATATTATGATTTTATAAAATTTAATTTTTCAATTAAAACTTCACTCAAATAAGTTATTGGATAATTATACCATGAACTTTAGTCATTTTTGTCAATCTATCATACTTTTAAAATTGTGGCGAATTGGTATATAAACTTTTTAAATTTGTTGAAAATCTATCAACGGTTAGAATAATATATTCCTCATGCTGACATGGCATGTATTTCTAAATTATTTGTTAATATAAAAATTAGAAAAATAAATTAAATAACTTTTTTATCCTTAACTTTTACCTTTTTTTTTTGTAAATATTCTTTATTTTTATTATATAAATTTTAAAATCTTAACTAGTGATTTTTTTCAATATTGAAATTTTTCCTTGCCCGAACCAAAGTATCCCTTTTTTGGTTTCCTTTAGTTCAATTAAAGTTTTTATATTAAATTTCATCACAATCAATTGATTTTATTTATTATTATAATAAATTGGAATTACAATCAAATAAAAAATCCATCATAATTTTTAAATGTATTTTTATGAATATTTAAGTAAAAAGTTTTTATAAAATATGAACATGATCACATAAAAATATCATATAGATATCTAAAATTTTTTTTTTTTTGAAATTGGATAAAATTACAATAATTAATGAAGTTGATAAAAATTGAAACAATGAATGAAGTTGATAGAATAAAGTAGTAACTTTTTTTCTATTATTTTAAGGTAAAAATTAAAATTATTGTCATTATCCTTCAAATATTATAAATAAATTAATTCAATGACTAATATTTTTAAATTATATATGGTGTAATTTCACTTGTTATAATTAATAATAACAATTTTCAAATCATGAATTATTATTTACTTCTTTAAAAACTTTTAAATTTTAAGTTAAAAAAGTTTTCTAGCGATTTTAAAATTAAATCAAAATAAAAATTATTTGCAAAATTAATATGTTAAATTGTTGTGAAAATTTGAGGATAATTCTGCAAAGTGAGGATATATTTGTAAAAAAAAAAATGAAAGGTAATGATAAAAAAAATTACTAATATCTTTTTCTAATTTTCACATCATCAAATAATTTATACATGTATATCATGTCAGCATGGGCAGATGATATTTTGACTGTGGGTAGATTTACAACAAATCGAAAAGTTCATATACCAATTCATCATAATTTTAAAAATAGGATAGATTGACGAAAATGACTAAAATTCATGGTAAAATTATGCAATAATCTTTAAAATAAAAATCACTGCGATATTGATTAATTGGAAGAGTTTGAATTACTGTAAATTTCATATCATAGGTCAACTACAAATAATTATTGATTAAAAATGTATATGTATCTACTATTCAAATGACAATGTGTGTCGAATACCGATTCATATGTAAGAAAACTTCTCCTACTTTTGAATTATCGAAATAAAATCTTTATGTGAGAGTCGAAGCCCATATATATATATATAGTCAATTTGACCCTACCATACGAGAATTGTGTGATATTATTAGGTTTGAATTTGTCTCTGGTCTTTTTGGTGATTAAGGTTGGGTAGAGATCTAAAACCCTTTTCTTTTATTTTTTTAGGTAAAGTAACAACTTTCAATTGAATGATTCTTGGAATGACAATATTTGATTTGGAAAGGTCCATTTGGAGAAGGATGGTCTCTCCTATTAGTGAATGTATAAAGAGTACTGAGGCAAAAGCAAAAATCATCACTTTATAATGAATTTTAAAAGTTAATGCAATTAGAATAGATCCAACAAGCATTTTATAATTGTGAGTTTTTATTTAAGAATAATGCTCTTTAAAACATTTTTGTCATTTAAAGAGACTGTTATATTTGGCTGGTAACTAAAACTAATAGGTCTTTTAATAAGAATGAACTTTACAATTAGTGAAGTTTGTAAATCTAAAATCTCTGAGGACTTCTAAGGTTGAAATGTCTTGATCTTCTTTAGTAAGAGGTTTTATTCCTATTTGAAGAAGGCTTAAATGGATGTATTTATTGGATTTTGGGGAAAGAAAATGAATTTCTTCAAAGAGTTTTGAATATGAATGTCCCTTTTTTTCTATTTTGATTATAAAATCAATTTTTTGAAAAATGAGTTTTAAAGATTCATAAATCTATTTTTTTAATCTTCAAGATTTTCCAATCATCAATTTGTTTTTAAAAAATCCTCAATAGTAATATCTTCACTATTGATTACCCTCTTTGATTTTGAGGAATCTAAGGTAGAAGAGTTTTAAACAGGATGTAGTTCTAAAAAAAAGGTCTAAATTCATTTTGAAAATAAAACATAAAATTTTTTATGAATAAAAATATGACCACTAGATTGACTGCCCTAAACACAATGCATACACGTCTTACTCCAAAACATTTCGAAGGGGAATTGAAAAAAAAAAACCAACTAGACAAGAATTAAGAAGGTTTTGTTAGTATTTTGGTTACAATCCCATAAAACTCCAATCCTATAAGTATAACAAAAACAATTAGGCTCAACTTCAACATAACGGAAATATGAACAATAATAGGAACTTGGAACCATTTATTCCCAACACAAGAATGATTTGTAATTTATGTATATTTTTAACTTGTTATTAATTACAAACTAAAAGAATATATTATTGTATACATAAGATTTATTTCTTTACTAACTCTTGTCTAGGGGTGTAACTGAGTCAAATCGATTCGCGAGTTGCTCGAAATCAATTCGGAAAAAACTTAAAATTGACTTAATCATTATTGAGTCAAACTTGAGCTCGAGCTTGAGCTACTTGAGTAGGTTATCTAGTTGAACTTGAGCTCCTAAATATGTGATTCGATAGGTTTACGAGCTTAATCAAGACTAATCAAGCTTGTGTATATTTAGAATTTTACCATTTTATTTTAATATAATTATAAATATATCTTATCAAACTGAGTCGAGTTCGAGCCCGAGTTTGAATTGATTCGAATTTGAATATTATAAAATATGTATTTTTAAATATTTAAAAATTTAATTTAATTAGTTGGGTCAAGTACGAGTATATGAATTATTTAATTGAGTCAAGCTTGAACTTAAAAAAAAAAAGCTTGATTGAGTTCAAGTCGATGCAGTTGGACTTAAATGTTCACATTGATAATTTAAAGTAAATGAACCAATTTTCCTTTGTAGCCCAACCGAGCACTCATATTTCTTCGTCAACATTTGAAACAAATGTTTGATAAACAAATTTTCCTTTGTAGCCCAACCAAGCACTGTTTGATAAACTTCTGAGTAATGAACATCTAGTCATTTTTTACTTCATCTTCCAAATTGAAGAACTATGCTCTCGGTCCCTCTTCAAGTGAAGTAAAGAAAAACTTCACAATTTGTGGCTCAGTTAGCTTTGTAGAAGCCATGAAAGTTGTGAACTGTCTGAGGTGCACTTGGGGATCCCCAGTTCCATTGAATTTTGTGAAGTTAGAAAGCTTAAAGTCTTCATACAGTGGTTCATCCTTGAACAGTGAGAGGTCGATATAGTCTTGGCTTGTTACAACATTCTTTTCCTTTAGTGAAAATTCAAGCCGGGCCATCTTGTTGGACAGTATCTTAACCTCCTCTGATGACTCGGACTTGGTCAGATTAACTGGTTTGGTAGGCAACGGTAGGGGTATCTCTCTCATAGCTTGAAAATACTCGTCCTCTTCGGCGAACAATCCTAGGGTATGCATCATGCCCTTTTCTTTATCAATCTTAGCATTCACAGACTCAAAAGCCTCTCTGTGATTACCCTTGTTATGAATCATCTGTTCCATTACGATGTCATTTTTTAGGAAATCAGACAATGATCCATCACTCATCATCTTTTTTAGGGCATCCCTTAACTGATCTACAACACTTTAAGCCATTTCTTGAATTGGTTCAATCATACGGATACCGAGGCTAGAGCTAATGCGCTTGGTAACCATAAGCTTACGAGACTTTCGAGGAGCTATTTTTATGCACAGATATGAAGGTTAGGATGAAAAATAAATGATGATACATGCATAGGTGGCATGTTATGCTTTGTAAAAAATATAGGTTAACATGTATGCATGGTGTGATGATATATAATTTTAATAATGTCATGATACAAAATAGATATAGAGAAATCATGTGTTAGATTATGATAAACACCCTATACGTGTGTATGTATGCATGAAGTAAAAATAAAATGAACAAATAGGATTACTGAAAAACCTGCAAAACGAACAAACTAAGCATAAGCAATCACATATTCCAACCTAATTACTCCATGCAGTGAAGACTTCTGTCCTAGGTGGGTTTTGAATCACAATCATTAGGGGACTATGGTTTCGCTCTCAAACTAGGCTGTTTCGATTTATATTGTTCAAATTCAAAAAGCAAGCTAAGGAGCGATACTCAAACGCACTCGAGGTAAACATATAATGTCAATGTGAGGCCCAATCATTTGATCACAAATGGCATTTATAGTCCGTAGGTACCCTACAAGCGTAAGGTCTATTGTCAACAAAAGGATCCAAGTTTTTGTTCCCTCATTGACATTCAGTATACTTACCAAGAGATATGAGAGTTTTGTTTGATAATTTACAATTTGACTCTTTCAATATAAATATTTGCAATCTAGTCAAATCCGTAATTCATCTATTCAGCATGATAAGGATATATGGATGACATTTTGTAGGTTCTATCTTCAAAAGATGCCACTATTTTTCTAGTTCTCATAGGCTATTCAAACTGAGGTATATGATTCTAATCATTCCTTGTACACCAGGCTTGCACGAGGTAGACAATGATCACGTAAGTCTAAGTGTGGACAGTCAATGAGAACTGATATAATGACGGTAGCTAGTGACAAAAACTATAGGCTTTATAGTATTTGTGAGTATCAAATCAAACAGACAACATCAGGGTAGGGCAATCATGCAAGAGCCAGGTGAAATCCTAAGGGAAGTATCTACTGGTTTATTTACATGGGCTGAGTCAGGCTTACAGCTAAGGGTTCTTGTTGATACCCAAATTTTGAAGGTCCCCTAAAAATCCGACCATGAAGGATTCCTGTCAATAAGGCAGGGAGGAAATTCCTTTAGAAATTTTTTCAGGCGTGCTCAGACTGAGAAGAAACATGAAGAAACAAAAAAAAATAGAAAAGAAACCAAAAAGCAACCAAAAACCTCAAAATAGCCAAATTATGCCTAAAAAAACCAAAAGTAGGGGAAAAGCCCATAGGGATGGGTCAACCCACGAGCTTGGGTTGACAAACCATAAGTGTGGGTTTAGAACCCAAGCCCGTGGGTCAAAAAGCCCATTTTACCCCTGGGTGGGTCTAAGGACCCACACGATTAGGTTTTAAACCCAAGAGCGTGGGTCTAGAACCCAAGCTCATGGGTCCAAGGACTGTATTGTTAAAAACATAAATTTTTCCTCTTTTGTGAGGATTTTGGCACATTTCTCAAGACACTCTCCTAGAGAGAAACCACTACTATTTTGGATAAAATTCTCACTCTCTCTCTTATCCAAGGTATTTGGAGACCCATTTACAACCCAAATACACAACCAAAAATCATTTTTGTCTTAGGATTTAGACCCTTAAATCCAAACTGAACTCCTTATAAGTCAAAGCACGCATCAAGGGTAAATCATGGTCCCTCTGAGGATCTCCCAATCGTTTTTAATTAAAAAATTCATTTTATCATCTTCTTCATCTCATTTCTATCATTTTTGCATCTTTTTTTGCATTTTTATTTATTTTATTTATGAATATTTATTATATTGGTAAAGTTATGATTTTTGTGGTGATCTTGAAGTTTAGATATAAGATATGATGGAGTAGTGGGTAGTTCGGGTGAATCCAGGAGTGTTTGCATTCATTTTTGCATTTTCCACTATTTGTTTGCATTATTCTTCCTTTTATATAAAAAATGGGTATTTTAGTGTAAAGTTGGCATTTTTATTATTTTTTTCATCATTTTAATTTATGTATTTTTTAAAGTACATGGACTAATGCAAGTGCCTAAGTTAAATAGAAGAAAATAGACTCATAAGAAGTCAATTTTCATCATACAGGGTGCTCCCCACGAGCCCTTCACGAGCAATACCTCTGAAGGACCCAGTTTTTGAGCTGTCAGTAAGTGAGCAAGTTTGAGCCGCTCATGAGCTGCCCTCACAATTGTGAGCAGCTCGTGAAGGCAGTCCAGACTTCTCACAACGGGCAAATCAAGCATAATTGAAATGTAACGGCTCTCAAATCGATCCTCACGAGCCAGGACACGCTCCTCACAATCGTGAGCGTCATTCTAATAGAAATAAACTAATTTGAATTATCCAAAGCTTGAAGACATTGAGAACATAATTATTGGTTTAAAGAGCCATATTTTTTAGTTATTTATCTATATAAACTACTCCTGGAGCTAAATTAAAGTTAAGATACTTGCTTATTATAATTCTGTATCTTAACATTCATCAAAGCTCTCAAAACTCTCTAATTTTCATTCTTAGTTTCATTAACTCTT
>CATIWK010621728.1:0-15523 GCA_949634005.1 Mallotus japonicus | reverse complement strand
ATAAGTGTGCATGTTCATGCAATGAATCATAGTTATTTCAATAAAAGAATCATAGTTTTTGTCTCTCATTACAGATGAGGAAAATACATTTACTGAAGATGCAACTTTAAGCACCAATCAGTCCAAACAATTGGACGCTCTACTCATCTCACTTGGAATCACCACTGCACTCATATACAGAAATTGTCAAATGACATCAGACACACTGTCAAGCAATGCTAATGCAGAAAAGCACTCATTCATGCTCAGACAACTCACTCAGGTAAATCTTACTCTACAGCAGATCCTTGTTCATGAAAATATTCAACAAGGGAAATTCAAGAAGAGAATCAACTATGTCTACTACACAGATGAATACATTAAGTGCAATTCCAAGATAACCTAGCTAGCGTTATGCAGTATCCTCTATTCTAGCAAACTGTGCAACCTTGGCTTGCCACCTAAACTACAAAAGCAGCACTCATCAAAATCAATATCAACATCAGCAAAGATGGCCAGATAGTTGGCATCAACAAACTATCAAAATACAAAGCCGAGCATCTCACCAAGGGACGAGTATACAGAAACTCTCTCTCTCGGACGTGCCTACGAGCCAAGCATCTTACTAAGGGACCAGTATACAGAAACTCTCTCTCTCGGACGTGCCTACGAGCCGAGCATCTTACTAAGGGATGAGTATATAGAAACTCTCTCTCTCGGACATGCCTACGAGCCGAGCATCTTACCAAGGGATGAGTATACAGAAACTCTCTCTCTCGGACGTGCCTACGAGCCGAGCATCTTACTAAGGGACGAGTATACAGAAACTCTCTCTCTCAGACGTGCCTATGAGCCAAGCATCTCAAAACTCCTGCCTTGCCAGGTCTCATTCTTCGTGTTCACTATAACACTGGTGGGTTACTCCCTCGGGACGCCGAACATCTATAAGCCCATTAGGCACTTTTCACTTTTTCAGGTTTATCAAGACTTGGTTCCAAACAACCTCATCAAACAACGGCTGAGGCTGGCCACCTCAGTCCACCTACACGACTTCAGCAGATTTTTCTTCATCTCAGACATAAATATCCAAATAGACTTTCGAAATGACTCTCTTGATACATTATCTCATGATACTCGGAATACTCAGAATCATCTATTGAGTTTTGTCATCATTCAGAAACTCAGAATGCTCAGTCTCAGAATGCTCAAATCATCCACAGAGTCTCAGAACACTCAGAGTCTCAAGATGCTCAGAATCTTCTACATCCAGAACACTCGGATATAAATATCCGAACAGACTTTAAGGGGGGACTCTTGATATCCCATAATCAGTATCCTATTCTAATAAGGATTACTTGATTAGGAAGAAAGCTTAATTAGGAAGATTACTCTACAAAGGAAGTCTCTTCTCTCCTAAACAAGGCAATCCCTAATCAACAAGGAATCCTATTCCTAAAAGGTTTATGACTAATCTTTCTCTATAAATACATCTCATATGGGGGAGAAATCATTCATTCATTCACACATCTTCTCATATACTCATACTCTACATCAAGACATCACTACACCAAGTCATGGCTATCACCTCATCATACACTCATTCTATATCCCTTACACTACTCTATTTGCTTTATTATATTTCCTTTATACGATACTAACTTAATCTTTGGAGTGTATATGGGGGAAACTCTGTCCTTTCACCTGACTTCCTCGTCGATACAGATTCCACAAGGTAAGGATACGATTCGGAGTTATTAAGTCATAAACAAAGATAGTGAGCTAACGGGTGGATGAGAATGTGGAGTTTTTTTTTGGGAAATGAGAATGTGGAGTTGATGAGCATTGAGCAAGTGGTATGTGGAAAATTAATTAATAAATAATGTGGGCAGTAGATCTAGAATGTTAAAAACTGCCAGATTTTAGTAGCAAACTTTATTTATTTATTTTTTTTGGAACAATGTAGCAAACTTGATTTGACTGCACCATGTTAGGTGTCTGTTCATCCCCTATGGCATACGGACAAGTTGCTCCAAAAAGCTATTTATTAAAAAGTTTTTCTAATCTCTTTTGATTAATCCCACAACTTAGACTATGGTAAAAAAAAATGTAAAACAAACCGACTGCAAATAAAAAAAATATTTCTAATAATCTCATGCATATAACATATCTAAGTGTTCATCTGGAAAATGATATTTAGTTCTGTCTTGCTCAAAGCCTTTTCTCTAATTACTGGATCAAATTAATTATAATTGTAGAAGAAAGTATCAATTAAAGAAAAATTTTACGTACAGCAACCAAATAGAGCTAGCTAGCCTCATTATATATGCATACACGCATGTTAGAAAACTTGGCAAAAAGAATTTGATAATATGAGGTTGAGCATGTGTTTCTGTTTCGTGTATTTTTTCTTTATGAAACTATGTACAAGTTCAGTGTGGTGTGGAAAAAGGTTTCAATTATTTGCCTGTGAAATGAAGTTTTAGTAGTTTTTTAATATCATTATAAGATGTTGAGTTTAAATTCTGATTGGTTTGTATATTTAATTTGACCGGGTCATTTTTTCTTTATGAGAGTATTATTTATCAGCCTAATTGTCAATCATTGCGACTAGCAACTCCTTAACTACTATAACAGTAACTCTTTCGCTCTTCTTATCTGGCAAGTTTCCATCAAGTAGCTTAAAGAACCATTTCTACCAAATCGAACGTGTAATCAGTCTTTTCCGCTTGAGAGCAATTGTCACACTAATGTTTAGGTTATATAACACCTTTATTAATAAAAATAAAAAATAAAAAAATTTAATTGGTTGCATTAAATTAAGAAATATATGGAAAGAAACTATAATACTCTTCAGCTTTAATTTATGGATGATTTTTTTTATTTATTTGATTACTAATAATGCAATTAATAAGATCAGTCGAAGCAACGGAAAATAATACAAGTACAATCTGATATGTTAATTAGCATATTAGAGAAACTCTGACATTATTATTGTACTTAATTACTTATCAGCATACATTACAAATCTTACATACGAATTGCTACTACACAGTACGTGGACACACTTCTAATTTATTATTAGTCAGTAGTTACTCCTGAATTAAATTGCATGAACTGAGGTTCAGCTAGAGCATGTGAACTTCACATTCTTCATCGATTCCAGCATCCCTGAGAAGAGTAGGATCACTCAGTAGCGAGCCACTTGTGGGCAATTTGAGTCGCACGTTCTCAATGTCATACCCAGTTTTTTCCTGAACCATCTGCCTCAAGTCCGCCACTGGCGTATCACCATGAACAGTAAGGTGATAAAGCCTGGAGCCTGATGCACGGACCCATACTCTACAGCCCTCATGAACAACGATATGAGCGTGATCATAAAATTCACAATCTTCATCTTGCAGCAGCCTTCCATCAAGAGACAAGAACACTTCCCTCCCCTCTTCAATATGAAACAACCTACGAGCTTGTCCTCTGAGATACGAATTCAGTTGTGTCTCCTTTAATCAACATTTTGATGGGTCTCGTCGTACCACGGCCCAGCCAGATATGCCTTAACTGGATGCCAAACCATCAAATTAATTAATTAATAAATAAAATTATTTTATTTTATTTTATTTTTAAACAATATCTATATAAGTTAATCGTTAATGTTAGCAAAGAAAATCAGTGCGAGACATTACAATAATGGGTTCTCCTTGTAATAATGTCAAAGATAATACATATGTACCAGATCAACATTGATTTGAGAGTCGTGAGTAATTCGATAATTTTCCAGTAATTCTCGATCTTGTAGCCTCACTCCATGGAAATATAGCTGCTGAAACTCTTTCTGAACACCAAGCGATAATTCAATTTCCTCTTTAAGGTCAAGGAAGGTGGGATCTGCTCCTTCAACTAGAATATAAGATATGGCTCCAGTGCCATGGACAAGAGTTAGCTGCATGGTGTATGGAACTGCAAAAGAGATTTCCATGTTAATTGGGTCATTTAATTTGATGCACTGTGAGCTTACATGAATAACAGTAATAGTAATAGTAATAGCAAGAAAATAACATGTGTATGCGCATTTAATTATATACTCATATGATACCCGTAATTGATCACCTCGATGGATCAATTTTTCACCAGCTTGAAAGATAAAATCCAGTACATATATATCATATAATTTAAGCATCAGTACTGTGTTTTCAAAGTTTATGATCACAATAAATGTGTTATCCAATAGTTTCAGCATAACATGAATGACTTTATTTTAATTCTGTTAAAATTCAATTAAATATGCAGTGGAAATCCTAACTATATATCCTTTCTGAAGCTAATTCACATACCATCACAACATTTATCAATACATATTAATTTCATGAATCAATCTTAGGGGGCTTTATTTTCTGTTTGTTATTGTTTTTATTCATGTAACTCCAAGGAAAATTGGAATAAAACTAACCTTCAATTACATAATTTTCAATCTTTTATAATTTTACTCCTCTAACTGAGTTTATCCTTAAACTTTAAATTAGTCAAAATTTTTATGATTATCGAATATCGGAAATATCAGTTAAAAAAAGAAGGATAAAAGTTTAGAATCCTTTAAGATTGATGTTGGTCATTATTATATCAGAATTTTATTTTGCTGGTCCACTTGGTTGGAGTGAAGAAATATTTGAAAAGAAACCATAATCTTCATCTTTAATTTATGGATGAAATTTTCTTGATTTAATAACTGATTATGCATGCATAAGATATCAGTGAAAGCAATGAAAAACACTATAATATTAGACGTATAATCTGATGTTAATTACCGTACAGTTACACTTAAATGCCATTTGCTTAGCCACTACAAAGAAACTTCTACTAGCTAGTGATTAAAGAAACTTTTACAAAAATTAACTGACTCAACTTCAGCACATGTAAAGTTGACATCCATCACCAATACCGTTAGCCCAGAGAAGAGTAGGATCATTCAAGTAGGTGTTACTTGTGGCCAATTTGAATCGCACATGTTGAAGGTTGTATCCAGTTCTTACGTGAACCATCTGCCTCAATTCTGCCACTGACATATTACGATGAACAGTAAAATTATAAGGCTTGGAGTCCGGTCCCAGGACGCACACTGTATAGCTCTCAAGAACATTACATTCAGCACCATGATAAAATCCACCATCTCCATCTTGCAACAGTCTCCCATCAAGAAACAGGAGTTCCCTCCCCTCTGCAACACCATATAACCTACGAGCTTGTCGTTTGAGGTACGAAGCAGTGGTGTCTTCTTTAATCCACACATTGTTCCTTCTTGAATCATGGACTAAGCTCACCTGCATATACTGAATGCATGCATGCAGCCAAATTACAACTTTTCATGCATGAAACAAAGTGTGTGCATATACATACATGGTTATTTATATGAATATATACCACATCAAGATTGACTTCAGAGCCATTACTAATTTCATAATATTGCAATGTATGTTCATCAGTTAGCCTGTCTTCGTTGAAATATAGCTGTTGAAAGATTTTCTGAACACCTAGAAGTGCTTCAATTTGGTCTTTAAGGTTAAGGACGGTTGGATTTGATTGTGGCATTATTACAAAATATCTGCCTCCAGTACCATTACGGAAAATACCCACCTGCATGATCTATGTAACAGCCAAACGAAAAAAAAATTACTGTGAATTTAGATAAATATATAATAGCAGCAAGAAACTAAGACAGAAATTAATTAATATTGTATATGCTTTTTTTTTTTCATAGATAATATCATATCGCATGTAATTTATCAAAATGAAAATAAATGCTCTTATAAATAAATATATACAATTAATGAAAGAGTAGTTAAGTGGTAATTTTCGCTGGAGATAAAATTCAGTATATAGTATATATTATATGGTGAATTGAAGCATATTAATTAGTGCTGTGTTTTTTAAAGTTTCTTATCACAATAAATGGTTTATCTAATAGTTTCAGTAAGATTTGAATGACTTTATTTTCTATCAAAAACACAATTTCAGGAAAATAATAATTTAGTGGCCACTAAAATTTAATAAGCGATCATTTGATTTCTTTTTTTCTTGTAAAAAAAAAAAAAGATGTGAAACAAATTAACCATGTCATGCATATTTGTATCTGTACAATATATTATTGCCATAAAATCAACATGAACAATCTAAAATAACTGTGACTGTAAACGAATTATATATGAATTCCTTTCCCTACTAGTAAACGAATTCCTAGGGTCCAAAAAAAAAATTGACTACATTGATGATAACTTCATTTTTCGTAGTGAAGCTTTAACATTAACGTTGCTGTGGTGTAGTGGTTATCACGTCAGTCTTACACACTGAAGGTCCCCAGTTCGATCCTGGGTAGCAACATTGAATGTATATATATGTTTTTTTAAACTTTTTGTGCAGATGAACAAAAATCGATTTTTCCAGCTTCCTAGCATCGCAGTGCATTTTTAAAGGGAAAATTATGGAGTGGGCTTCCTTTTTCTCTTTTTGTTTCTTCATGAAAGTGAAGCTTTGCAGGATTTCCATGTGGAAGCCCATGGCTTCTTGTGTCAGTGCCTAGTTTCTATAGTTTGATGCATATTCTGTGTGGCCTGGCCTAGTAGTCTCTAGTGCCATATAAAAGATTCAATTGGGTTTATGGGTTTTTTGTATGTTTTGGGTCGCTGCAATTTCGTGCAAAGCTTCACTGCAATTTCGTTCCATGAAAAAACCACTTAGCTTCACAGTTCCTCTACCAGCATACTCTTATCTTCACTTTGGCCTTTGAGTGTGAATAAAATGGTTAGTGCATAGAAACTGGAATCTATATATGATTGGAGTCATTGTGTAGAATTTTATTGTTAGCATGCTTTCCAGCGAGGAAGTAAATTGATTAAAGTGGCTATCTAATCAATAACATCATTCATAGGCAATTTGCCGACACTCATGATTGTCGTTTGGTTCTAATATATATTATACTTGCAAAACAAGAGACCAAGAGTCAAATGACAATATATGATCGGTGCGTCTTTAGTAGCATGCTAGCAAGTCGTTATGCTAAGGCAGGCCAGTTCAAAAGTTGCATATACTTTTTTGGTTGCCTTTATTTCCTTAGTGCTCTCTCTCTCTCTCTCTCTCTACATTGAATAAATAACAATTTCATAACATACATACATTACATAATAATTTTACGATTAAATTCAGGGTAATTAATTTTTTTATGTTCATATTACTATCTTTTATTTTTTCATATAATTAATTTAGAATTAGTTGGTGTTAAAAACAAGTATCTTCACCTTCTTAATTAAATATAATTAAAGACAAACTTCTTTCCCTTTGAATGTGGATAAAGATTGTTAAATCAAATCCCATTATAAGGTGATCGGGACAGTTGACTTATAAGGTAGCAAAAGTTGGTTGTTATTTTATAATTAGCCTCCAAATCGGTAATTTGTGATTATAGCCCCCATTAGCTTAAAACTCCTTTTAATGATCCAATTAAATTAACTAGCAATGCACAAAAGATGAAATCATAGTGCACATTATAAAGACGATAAGTAAACCAATATTAGTCCCTTTTTTTTTTTTTTTTTTTTTTGAACAAAATATTAGTCATTTGAGAACATAGAACATTCACAGAAATTGGGTGTCAAATCAAACTCGAGCACATTAAGAGATAGCAATTTCAAGGACGGATCGAATAGTTTTGCATTGATGATTTAAATTACTGAAATAACCAATGCCTTTATGACTTGTGTAGTAGGAAGTTTAGTTAAGCTCTCATTGTAAAAGAAATGACATGAGAGGCCAGTATTTTATGAAATGATGGAAAAGAGATGAGATTAAGATATTGAATTTAGGGTTGACACTCCGCAATCTAAATTGAAATTAAAATGGAAATTAAGAAAAATTGAAAATGATATGAAAATTTTAATAAAGTATTTTGGTTAATAAGAGAATTAAAATTAATATTATTTATATATAAAAATATATTAAATAATTATTTTTATTAATTTATATATTTTATTTTATAAATTTGAATAATATATAATATTTAAATATTTGACCAATTTATAAATAGTTTGATATGATTTTCATGGGAATGAGCATTCATTCCTTACTCATATAAGAGAAATGGGCGATTCCCATTAATGAGATAATTCATTCTCATTCCTATGCAAAATTTTAATCAACCAAATACTAAAAATCAAAATCACTCATTCTGATTTTGATTTCTACCTTTATTTTTCATGAAACAAAAGCTTCCTTAGTCGCTGATATTTTGTTAAGTGTAACACACTTATCAAAATTAAATTTTAATTTAATATTGATTATAAATATAATAAATCATTTTTTTTTCTAAACCATCAATATGTAAACTCCATTAAATTTTAATTAATCTAATTTGATACTGATAAGACCACAAAAAATGATAAAAATCTTTCAATAATTAATTTAAGGTTGCATGCATAGTTTCATCCTTGAACTTTACATAATTAACCTCTGACACTCCTCAACTTTTATTATTTTCTATTCAACTTTTAAATTTTTTTTTACCATTTTTCACTTTTCAATTTGTACTTTTTGATTCTATTTAATTCATACAATATCAAAACAGATAAAAATTTAATTTCAAATAATTTTAAGCACATAAAATATTAAAGTTAACTTCAAAAAAATATAAATAAAATTAAAAACTAATATTAAAAAATTAGAAAAATTTTGTTTAAATTATATTCTCTCTTTCATTAAATATTATTTTAGCTCATATAAGTTTCTCTTGTGTCTATATCAACATTAATTTACAAAATACTTCGATTTTATGTTTTATAGGGATTAAATATGTTCAAAATAAAAGTTTAAAGGTTGAATAGAACATGATAAAAATTGAGGAGTGCTAGAAATTAATTGAACAGAGTTTAAGGGTGAAACTATACATTTGACCATTAATTAATATCGATAAAAGTCTTCCAAATAAAACTTTTATCAAAAAAGATAAGACCACAAAAATAAAAATGATAAAAAATTTTTAATAATTAATTTAACGTAACCATATATTTTTTAATTTCCTTCTTTATATAATTTTTTTTTCTTTGAGAGTTGGTGTCTCTTTGATACAGATAAGACAATAAAAATAAAAATAAAAATGATAAAAAAAATTTTCATAATTAATTTAATGTAAGAGTATATTTTTTAATTTCCATCTTTATATGATATTTTTTCCTTGAGAGTTGGTATCTCTTTGGGCCCCATCCATTATTTCTTCAACATTGTTATTGTGTGTACATTATTAGAAAGTAGAAACAATAATTGATAATTGATTCGACCACCAACGGCAAGCATAGAACTAAGAAAAAAAGACAAAAATTATCTTGCAATAAAAATTGGAAATATCTAAAAAAGAATCTAACATGTCTAAATAAATCATCTATTATCTAGAAAATAACAGAAAAAAAATTATTGATATTTGAAACCTAACTTCTTATACATGCAATGCAATGAGTCTTCCAATAAATAAAAACAAAAATTTCAATACTGTCTCTTTATAATTAATGTAGCATGCTTCACCTAGTGGGATAGGTGAGCCCATCAAGCTTCATGACCCCAATTTTGCATTAGGTACAAAATTTGCCATGAAAAGCAAATTTTATTGTGGCTCCACTACCACCACCACCGCCCCAAAACTATCTGATCTACACGAAGAAAGATTCTCAATTTTATTTATAAAATATACAATACGATTATGCAAAACGTGTATATGTTTTCATTGTATTTTAAGAAACAAGATCATAGTGCATGCGTTATAGGATAACAATCAATGGTTTATCTAATGCAACAATTCGATGCCCACCTATTGTTGAGGTTTGGTCCAGGGCTTTGGACAAACTGCAAGAGATGACAATTTTAGTGGGGGAAGAAGATAAGTAATAATTAGCAATTGGGTCCTAGACATGAAATTCGGTCGAACTGTAGTTGGACACACCCTCCATTTTATAATGATAACAAATATAAAAAAATTGGAACAGAAGAATAAGAGAATACTGAAAAAGTCAGACTGATTGTTATGTTTCTTGTTTTTGTCCTCAAAAGTAAACAACTGTTGGACATGAGTGGGATAAAGCGTGTGGCACAAAACCCTAAACCTCTGCAAATGAAAAACGAGATTTCAAGGATAGAAGATGGTTTTGCTTTTATCAAGTTAAATTACATTTTATAAACCTTAAAACATATAGCAAAACATATACTGAGGAGTGAAATGGGCCATTCATCACAAACAAGCTCAAGTGCAGCTCAACAAACAAAAACATATGAAGCATGAAAATGGCAAAGTTTTTAATGTTAAATCTCTAATATATAAATCATATATATAGATATTTTCTAATCGTGTTTGTCATCTCTTTTCTAATTATGTTTCATAAGCTTACATCCGTTGCTTTTTACAAACTATACAAAATGCCCAACCTCTAATCAATTTTCAGAATACCAATAGGCACAGAAGAAAGCAGCAGAAGAGGAAAATCGATATTCTGTTCAATGACTTGACTGCCTGCATCTCCTGCCGTCTCAACCTAGGACTAGTACTTCCCATTAGGTGATATGAGTTTGGGTATGCATATAAGCTTTCAGAGTTCCCAAAAACCCTTGCATAAACCATCTCCCCGAACATCCCAGCGAATGGGTGGTGGAAACCAGTCACGGTGGTGGTACCTCCAAGATTAAGTAGAGGCGTTGGAGAAGCCTCTTCAAAACTGTTGCGTGGATCGGAAGTGTAGTTATGATTTTGATAAGGATTGCGGTACGGGAGTTGCTGACCAGTATGAGGTGTGCTAGATATCAAAGCTTGAGCACCACAAGCTGATGGTCTAGGAGGTATGGTCATGCCCCGACAGGGTGCCTTGCCTTCAATCTCAGCCTCATCTGGGGCTTGGCCTCGGCCATAAAGGGGAACCATGGTGGTGTGAGATATATCAGCCTTGCAGACTGGGCATTGTGGGTGCTCATCAGATGCAAGGGAGGCACTCTGGACATGGAGCCACTTGTAGATGCAAGGCCAGCAGTACAGGTGGCCACAGAGGGTGACCACCGGCTCATGTGCAAAGTCGAAGCAGATATTGCAGTCAAAGCAACCGCTAAAACTTTCTGAGCCTGGTGTTGCACTTGCAACTGACTTCCACTCCCGGGCAAAATATTGCTCGATGTCCATAGATCTGCTCTTGAAGCTTGATTTAGTTACAGGCCTTCTTTGAATCTGAAACAGATGGAAATGATACCAGATCAGTAACCAGTCTTTAATTGTTTATCCAAGACTAAGTCATTCACAACCTGTATCTTGCAAACATATGAAATCCTCAACCGGAAAGGGAGGTAACAAGAACAAAGAAAATGATACCAGATCAGTAACCAGTCTTTAATTGTTTATCCAAGACTAAGTCATTCACAACCTGTATCTTGCAAACATACGAAATATGAAATATGAAATATGAAATATGAAATCCTCAACCAGAAAGGGAGGTAACAAGAACAAAGAATATGTAAAATACCACTAGCATGCAAAAGCTTGACAACACATAAAAAAAAAAAAAAAGTAACAGGACATATTCTAAGAATTGCATAAATTATGAGCAATTATGTTGCTTCAACTTAGAATAAAGAAACACACAAAACAAAAGGACCACCTCATTATTCAATATTCACCAAGAGAACGAAAAGCAAAAGAAGTCAATTCCCACCTTCCAAGTAGATAAATAAAACAATAAAATTAAAAGATCAAACTCGTTTTTTAAAGATTGTAACACCGAAAAAAGTGTGGTGTATCCCCACCATGCTAACATGCACTAAGAGTTTAAAAAAAATTCAAAAAAAAAAATCACCTTTGATTTTCTAATCAGATAAGGACAATAAGAGAGGAAATAAGAAGCAATGCAGCACCTGTAACATGTGGCATATGAAGTCTAAACCTAGAGCACCTTTTTTTTTGGTTCACTTCTTCTATTTTTAATGTTTTCACTCTAAAATCGCCAATTTCATTTCTTTTGAGAGGACTTTTGATATGTGGCTATATGGTCTGGCTTAAAGCAACATTATTTCAAATGCTTTGACTTCCTGGTAAGAACTCTTCCAGTTCATCTTTTGAACAATCAATCTTTGAAGTCATCTAGAACTTCATCCCCTTACATAAGCACCATATTCAAGATCTTTGGTTAGATAATAAGGCATAAAAAATTATCTTTCAAAAAGAAAAATTCCACAGAGAGAGAAATTCATCCTATTTCTCAGTCAGGCCCAGTGACAGTGCAACATATGTAGACTTATCAGCGGATTGATTATTTAGGGATCCAATAGAAACTTACAAACTCACTCAAACTTTGCCCACAGTAAAATTTAGCGAGAGTTTCACCAGGTAAAACACTGGAGAAAAAGGTCTGGCATATAAAATAAAAAAAAAAAATCTATTTATTTTGGGCATGTACAGCTTCCAAGTAATGATCTGTAAACACCTCTTCTCTGTCATTTAGAAATTCAAGTAATAGGGTTCTTGTTAAACCGTGTAATTGTATTTCCAGAATTTCGTCGATATAAAATTCCATCTTAGCTATCCTTAGGAGATTCAACGATTTATTCAAAACCCCCACCACATATGCAACCATGATACTGGCTTTCAAGAACAAACTAGTAAACCCCTGTTTTTGCAAATTCTAGGATATACTTCTAAGATCTTACATGAAAGATGGAAAAAAGAAAAAAAAAGTCAAGCAGGGATGATAAAGATAATAAGACATGCAACAATAAAGTAGAGAATTTGCACGAAATTAATCCCAATAGGCAATAGCCAATTAGATTTAGAATAACTAATTTCCTGATATCCTGTAAGAGTACGAGAAGATATTGAATTGGATTTTCTCCATTCACCAATTTCAGTATGATTAACTCGATATTACGATGACAATCATGTAAAGGGATGCCCGTCGCGTAACACATAGCCCATTTAGCCTGTTAGTGCATAGGGAAAAATACATTTATATATTTATGCCTGTCATATGTTGAGAACTTGAAAACAAGATTTGCATCATTTGATAAACACATCATAAAATAAAGTCCTCTCAAGGAAAACAAATTTTTTACTTAGATTAAGAAGCAAGTGGGCATCCATTCAAGGTAAAAAAAACTTTATCTTTGCTGCCTCTCATTCTCTAACCACATTCACTACACCATCACTAAATCTCCAAGAGACCATTTTTGCAACCAACCAAACCACAAGGACCAACCATTATGTTCCACCATTAACTCTTAATACCACTATGAACTGAACTGACAAACGTAAAGATCTATCCCCTTAAGAGAGCAAAGATATTTTTTTATCTAATAGTACTTATTGTCAACCAGCAGCACTGATTCACAACATGGATGAGATAGGAAGAGAATTGTTGATGCTCTATCAAGCACAAAGAATGAAGAGTATATGAATGTTCTTACTTCAACGGTGACTTGGATATTGAGGCCCGTAAATTCCTAAGAACGCCATTTAACTGGATATAGACAAAGAATTTCTTTACATCAAGGCTTGAAGCTTTAAGGAGGAATCCACTTTAAGTAAAATATGAGCATTTCATGATCCCCTTAATTAGGGAAGAGGGTTTAACGAGATGTTCATAATTTTCAATACAATCAGGTAACACATACCAAACACATGGAAGAAAGAAACTAAACTAGAAAACCATGATTTACTGAAAACCTAATATTATCAAGCTAAAACTCTAACCTATACCTTTCAGCAATTGCAAATCAAATTTGTCATAATTAAACCTCATTCGTTTCGATTTCCTGCATTTGCAGACTCTAATCTAAGGCGAAACATTCGCCTTTTTCACCTCGGTGACAGACAAATACAATTCAACAAAAAACGAAAAGTAGACAAAATAAAGGTTCCATTTTTTTTTTCTTTCCAACCTACTTTACTTAATCTTCCCATTAAATTTCTAATTTCTCGAGAACCAAACAAACAACTCTACCCACACAAAATTGCAATTTTTTTCTTTGCATTTTTTTTCTATGAACCAAACGAAATTAACCAGAAAACCACAAAAAAGAATATTACAAGATCCAAAGCTCAATCAACTCAAAGAATTTCATAAAACATAAAGCGAGCAAAGAGTAAAACAGCAAAGAAAATCAAAACATACCGCGAAATAAAAATGAAATGATTTGATTAACGAGAAGAAGACGAGTATCTGTAAAAGCTTCCTTCCTTTAATGGAGATATTGTAAGAAGAAGAAGAAGGGTGCTTCAGCCTTCAGTGATGGACGAACAGGATTTGAAAAGAAAGTGAATGGTCCAACGTATCTTTCGTCGTGAGGCTCTTATAGACAGCAAAAATAAAATTAAATAAAATCTAATTATTTATTTATTTATTTTAAGGAAAATCTAATTATTTATTAGGTAAAGTAATTTTACTTCTTTTCACTGACGTGGCATTATTGGCGCGTGGTTTGCACTCTTCTTATCTCATATCCGTATACTGGATTTTTGGGAGGATTTCTTTTTTTTTTTTTTTTTTTTTGAAAATGGGAGGATTTCTTTTATTACTGCGAAAAAAGAGTAAAAAACACTTTTTCATTGATTTCCGGAATTAGATTGAGAGTTGCAAAAAGAAAATTTTTTATGATGTGTTTTTTGAAAATTATTGGTGTCTAAAGAGCTAATTCAATTGGATCTCAATTGAATCACAACTATGATAAAGGTATAATATGTGTATTATTGATATACAATGAGTAAATTATGTTTTTATTAAAATATAATATAGTTAAAATAATAAATTTAATAATTAAGGGACCGTTTGTTTGGTGAAAAATAAAGGTGGGAATCGGAATGAAAATAAATGATTCTGATTGTTAGTATTTGGAGGGCTTAATTTTGATATGGGAATGAGAATATGATTCCTCCATCAATAAAAATCACCATTCCCTTCTATTCTTAAAGAATAACTTTTGATTTCCCTTGCAATCAAGTGAAATTAATTATAAATTGGTTAAATATTTAAATATTAATATTTACTTTATAAAATTTATAAATAAAATATATAAATTAATAAAAATATGTATTAAATGTTTGAGTAAAAATATTTATCAAAAATAAATAATTTTTATAATATTTTTTAAAAAATTATGATAGTATATTTATAAATAAATATTTTAAAAATATTTTACAATAGATAATTATAATATTAATTTTAATATATAAAAATAATTATACTGTTAATTATATATATATATAAAATAATTACAAAAACATTTGTTGTTAATGATGTTAATTCTCATTCCTTAGAAAAACCAAACACCTTTTTTAAATTATTATTTCTTTTTCCATTCCTATTCCGATTTCGAAACACGAACCAAACGACCCCTAACGCTTTGTTTGGATGGAGGTTAGGGAAGGTAAAGGAAGGGGAAGGAGGGGGAGGGTGTTCAAAAAACCTTGTTTGGGAAAGATCATGGTATAGTAAAGGAAGGTTTTGGGAGGTTAAAGTGTTACCATCCGTACCAATTTTTTGCTCATTTT
>CATIWK010621665.1:0-10524 GCA_949634005.1 Mallotus japonicus | reverse complement strand
ACAAGTTACGGGTGTTTAAAATTTTACACGACGGGTTCACCCGTGTGCAATTAGGTTTTAGATTCAAAAAAAAAAATTTCCTAAAAGAAAAAATTTTTTTTACAGACTACAGATGTTTAAATCCTTGCACGACGGGTTCACCCGTATGCAATTTAGATTTTAGATTTTTTTTAAAAAAAAATTTATAAATTATGGGTGTTTAAATCCTTGCACGATGGGTTCACCCGTGTGTAATTAGGTTTTAAATTAAAAAATAATAACAATTAAATTTCAAAAAAAATTAAAAAAATAAATAACAAAAAAAAAGGGGGCCAAAATCGTCATTTGGCCCCCATCATTTTTGTCTTCTAGCTACCCGCGTATGTCGCGGGTAGCGACACCTATCGGTGTCCAAAAAAAATTTAGATTTCCTTTCTTGCCATGTGGGCCGCACCAGCAATCTTTACCCTTTTAAGAAAAAATGAAGTATGTTTGAACTTTTTTAAACTTGATACAAATAATAATTTGATTCACTAAATTTATGAATAATTTAACAATTAACTCTGTAATTAATTTTTAATTAATTAACCAATAAATTTAACAAAATAGTTAATTATACATGGTACCATATAGTGATATAAAATTTAAAAAATAAAAATAGATGTATACAAAATTTAAATTGACTATAGCTATAAAAAAATGTACAAGAAAATTACATTTTCTCTTTGAAATTTGATCTAATTTATGCTTTCCTCCATTGTACTTAAAAATTGAACTTTTACATCTTTCATATTTAATTTCACTAGCCCATCTATTAACTTTTCTATTAGTTTTTTTTTTTAATATCAAAATGCATTTAACTCCCTATATTTTTATAAGGAATAAGTACCAAAAAAATATCTCATGGTTTAGCGTTTTTTCACTTTTTGACTTGTGGTTTTTTTAGTAACATTTTAGTACATTGTGATATCTGTCATTAGCAAATTTAAGTCAAATTCACTAACACAATTAACTATGATGACATGGATGTTGACATGCTAACGTGGATGCTATCATATTAACGTGGATGCCGATGTACATGCTAACGTGCTGATGTGGATGCTGACATGCTAATGGAAATGTCGATGTTAGCATCCACATCATCACAGTTGACAGTGTTAGTAAGTTTGACTCAAATTTACTAATGGCAAATATTATAAGATACTAAAATGTCACAAAACAATCACAAACTCAAAAGTAAAGTAGCGCTAAACCGTAAGGTACTTTTTTTACCTTTTTATAAAAAATAAAACAATTTAGGTAAAATTCATATTGAGGCCCATAAACTTATCGACTTTTTAGCTTTAGGCCCCTACAGTTTCATTTTGTATATTTAGGTCCTCGAACTTCACGGGTTTGAAGTTTTAAACCCTTATGTCAAATTTTTAACACAAATTATTTCCTTTTGGTCCCTGAAGTTTTATATTTCTAACATTCATACTATTTTTTATTTTTTTAACACTTATATCACTCTTAAAATTTTTTCATCGGTAAAAAATAAATTTACTTATTTTAATTTCTAATATTTTAAATTGTTATATACATATTTAAATAATTTTAAATTTTAAAATTAAACAAACAAGTTAATGCTATTATGCTAAAGTTTAAAAAAATTATAATAATACTACTATTTTTCACAATAGTTTAAATTATTGTGAAAAAAATTTTATAATATAAATTTTTTTCATGTATCCAAAAGCATAATAAAAAAAATGAAGGTTAAGATAACGGTTATAAAAGTTTGAGTTGGTTGGAAAATCTATCACTATTTTTTGGTGATGCACACACAGACATATATTGGCATCCACTATTTATAAAAGTTATATTATAAAAAATTATTCACCATAATTTAATTAAAATTTTGTACAACAAACTAAAAAATGTATTAAAAATATAAAATTTAAATTTTGAAGAATTATAAAATATTTTTTTTATCATAATCTCTTTTAATTATGGTGTTCTCTTTCATCATAATATTTTATTTTGAAAATATAATATTTTATTTTGAAAAACAATAGTTTTATTATAATTTTTTTTATTTTAACATTAACTTGTTTATTTATTTTTAAAATTTAAAATTATTTAATAATGTATATAAATTTATGTTTTTAATTTAAAAATATTAGAAATAAAAATAAGTGAATTTATTTTTTTACTAGTGAAAAAATATTAAAAGTGATATAAGTATTAAAAGGTAAAAAATGGTATGAATGTTAGAAATATAAAACTTTAGGGACCAAAAGGAAATAATTTGTGTTAAAAAATTGATAGAAGGGTTTAAAACTTCAAACCCGTGAAGTTCAAGGGCCTAGATATACAAAATAAAACTTTTGGAGGCCTAAAGTTAAAAAGTCGATAAGTTTAGGGGCCTCCATATAGGTTTTGCCAACAATTTAATATCAAAGAACTATTAAAATAAAATAATTTAGTCCTTTTATTTTGAAATTATTTGGAATTTAAAATTCAATCTTAATTTATATGTATCAATACATTAACTCAAAAATCAAGCAGTACCTTTGGTAAATTTATAAATTTATTTTATACTCATTCATTTACTTAATTTTATTAAGGAACAACATAAATCAGTTAGTTTATCATTTTAACAACCTGATATACTTTTGTAACTTCAAGTTGTTGTATTGTTATTATCTTCGTGTATCTCTATATGTATATATCTGTATGTTACATCAATCAATACAATTTAGAGTTGTTTCACGCTTTCTATTTCCTCATTCACTGGTACTAACAAAGTTTCTATTGAATGTTTTCCTTCTCATTTCGAAATCAAGGATATCCCCACGAGAAATTTGCTGCTTACAGGCCAGAATAAACATGGACTCTACACTCTGGACATGACGCTTGTTCCCTCACCATCTTCCAAACAAGCTTTTCTTTATTCACTTTCAACATGGCATGCTCGTCTTGCTCATGCTTCATTAAAAACTGTTCGATAAATTTTGTCAAAATCACAAATAAAGTCATCAAATAAAGAATTTTCTTTGTGTCATGCTTGTTCAATTAGTAAAAGTCATCGTTTGCCTTTTTCTCCTTCATCTTATACTACTTCTCATCCTTTAGAACTTATTTGTTCAAATTTATGGGACTTTCCCCAGTTCCTTCTCATGACGGAAAAAGATATTATGTCTTGTTCTATGATCATTATAGTAAATATTCTTGCATATATTTTCTTACCTACAAATCTGAAGTCTTGAATGCATTTATTAAATTTTGACATGTTGTAGAAAAATTCTTCAATAGGTCAATTAAAATTTTTCAAGCTGATTAGGGTGGAGAATATCAAAGTCTAACTCCATACTTGACTGAACATGGCATAACTCAACTTAGCTCTTTCCCATAAACACCTGAACAAAATGGTTTTGTTGAGTGCAAACATAGGCACATTGTTGAGACAAGCCTTTCCTTTGTAAACCACTCTTCTGTACCATTAAAATATTGGCTTTTTGCTTTTGAGACAGCCACAAATGTCATTAACCGTTTACCAACTCCAACCCTTCACAACACCACACCATACCGTAAAATCTTTCACAATTCACCTGACTATCTTTCATTAAGAATTTTTGGTTGCCTGTGTTGCCCTTGGCTATGCCCATATTCTAAGTATAAGCTAGCACCTCGATCATTAAAGTGTTTTTTTTTTGTCACAGTAAATTACACAAGGGTTATTATCGTCTTGATTTTATTACTAAAAAAATCATTGTCTCACGGCACGTTATTTTTTATGAGTAGGTGTTTCCCTTCGTAAGCACACAGAGTCCACTCTCCACTAGAACTCCCTCACACATAAACTCTATCTATCTCCATACAACACACTCCTCCATCATTTCCCACCACACTTCCAACTCTACCACTGCCAATAATTCCTACCTCGCAACAACCCACAACATCCCCATCACCAACACAGCCTAATAACCATCCCCAACAAAATACTACCGAACCCTATACCAACTTTGAACCTACCACTACCACGACAAATACCACCAGCCCCGATCTACCTCTAGTGGTCGACTTCACCTCCTACACCAATTAAACTGATCAATAACCCACCAAACCAACCCGCCAACACCACATGATTACCATATCACAAACTGGTAACTTGAAACCTAAAACCTTTCTTACCACTACAACTCTTCCCGAACCCATCACCTACAAACAAGCATCAAAATCCATCCAATGGCGTCAAGCAATGGAGGCAGAATTCAATGCTCTCAAAACCAATCAAATATGGGACCTTGTTCCACCAGACGACAACCTCAATGTAATCGGTTGCAAGTGGGTGTATCGCATCACTCCTCAAGGCAAACTTGATTGATATAAAGCAAGGCTCGTGGCCAAGGGCTATCATCAACGTCCGGGTGTCGATTTCAACAATACCTATAGTCCAGTTGTCAAACCATGTACAATTCGGTTCATTTTATCTTTAGCATTGGGAAATAATTGGGAAATCAAATAACTTGATGTTTCATATGCTTTTCTACATGGCACCACTGATGAAGACATTTACATGCAACAACCTCCAGGTTTCATTGATCCTCAATTTCCAAATTATTTGTGCAAGTTGAAGCGCTCTCTCTATGGCTTAAAGCAAGCTCTAGTACAGTGGTACAAATGCTTAACTCATGCCTTACAACAACTTGGGTTTCAAAGCTCTAAAACGGACAGTTCCTTATACTTGTACAATTCTTATGTCATCACTTCTTTTTGTCTCATCTACATTGATGATATAGTGATCATAAGTTCTTTATTAAATTTCATTTCGGACATCATCCATCATCTTGGAAAACAATTTGACATTAAAGATCTTAGAATTTTACACCACTTCCTCGGGATTGAAGCCAAATTTCTTGACACCGGAATGCTTCTAACACAAACAAAATACATTATCGATCTCTTGTCAAAGGCCAACATAAGTGCAGCAAATGGTATTTCTACTCCCTCTTATTCTACTAATGCTCTTTCCATTCACAAAGGGCAAGCCTATTCAGATGCAACTCAATATCGAAGCATTGTGGGCAGTTTACAATTTCTATCTTTCACAAGACTAGACATCTCCTTTGTTGTAAATAAAGTGGCACAATTTTTGCATTCACCCACTGATGAACACTAGACAGCAGTGAAAAGAATCCTTCAATACCTTCAGGCTACTATTCATCTGTTAGCATAGATGTGCCTTAGTGCCATACTTGTAATGTATAATAACATTGTAAATTATCCCTATGGCAATAAAATATTCATTTAAATAAAGAGTTTGTTTATTTGAGTATTTACCCTTTAGCATTATGTTAAATAAATTTACTATCAAGAGTTGATAATATGAGTTACAAATTTATTTAGTACATATGCTATAAATTATTCGTAGTCAATTAATTAATATTTGGGCAATATTAATTAGACCATCACCTCTGTTTATTTTCCTTGATTAATATATGATGCTAATGGTGGGAGGTAGTGAGTCTCATGCTACTTGATATGAGATATCAGAATAGACATATGGATACTCATGTGATGGGTGGATCAAACAGTGACGTTAGATTTATGATTGCAAGGATATTCACTTATAGTCAATAATCACAGTCTACGTCATAATGGTGCATATAGTCCTTGGACACGTTCATCCACATTTGAGTGGTTAGAGTTTGTTACCGCTTACATACTTGTGTTAATCACACATGGGTATATGGCGTGTGGTGGCTTTAGTCGGTTTAATGTAGGGACGAGTGTTTAACCTAGAAGGGATTCATTGCCCGGAGTGAACTGGGATAGATCCTATGCTATCTAAGTTTATTCTTGATGAATAGAGTTCCTGGCCATGACAAACATAACACAATCTGAAAGAGTTTCAGTGATAGAAAGTGTTTCTAGCATTTGTTGTGTTTTATCAAGAATAACTTAAGATGAGGTCAGATGATAAAGCTATTAGAGTTTGACTTAAACTTGACTCTAGGCAATATCAGGATCTTTAAATGAAAGGATTTTAGTGCACGGTAATTATGATCATAAAGGTTCGTGTGAATCGCATATGCATTCATTTCTAATTGGGTAGTTGTGATATCGATGCTAGGGGTTACTCACAACTTATGAGAACTAAATGTGTATAATTGGGATTTTCACATTTAGGCTTGAAAGAGTTTTAAGTAATATAAAAAAAAACCAAGTATTCGTTTTGTTTTCAGCTTTTAGTTTGGTTGCAAGAAGATGCACTAACAGACTCCAAAAGCATGAAAAGCATGAAAAAAAAAATCAAGTGCGCTAAAAAATAGTATTTCACTCGTGTGAAGTTCTATAATCCATGTTGCAATCTGAATTGGGGTCATGGTATAACAATTGAAGTTGGAAAAGGCAACCAACTTTTATAGGAATTTCTCTGTGGAATCTGTTGTTATCAAGGCTCACATTTCTTAAAAACGTGAGGTTGCTTATGTAAGGAGAAATGGTCCCTAACAAGCTCAAACCACACAGGCTTAATGATGTAACTCTTTGATGTTTATGGCCGCATGTAACCCCTTGCCATGTACAGGAAATCACTGAATCATTCTATGAGTTTAAGATTCCATATGGGTCGTCAGAGATCTTGGCTTTGAACTCCAATAGTGCGAGGCCTCTTAAGGAAGCAAAGTATGAGGGTTTCCCCTGACAATTTATTCTCAAATACATCGAATTTGTTGATATTTTTCAATTTGCCAACATCAAAGGGCAATGGACCAATGAATGAATTTTTCGACAGGTTAAGGATGGTTGATAGTGAGGAGAGGCTAATGATCTATTGTGGAAAGGCCCCGGTCAACTTATTTCATGAAATGTCAAGGGTATGCAGATATTGGCACTTTAGCATGCTTGAAGTTATGTTTCCTTCTAATGCATTTATTGATAAATGAAGCTCATATAGATTGGTGTTGTTGCTTATGGATGTTGGGATTTCTCCTGACAGTAGGTTTGTATCTAAGTTCAATAGTTGCAGCTTGACAAGCTTCCCGAAAGATACAGGGATGCTTCCAGAGAAGTAGTTTTCCTGCATATGCAATCCATGCAAATTCACAAGATTCCCAAGTTCTTTAGGAATTTTTCCGAATATTTGATTGCCTCCCATGTATACATTAGTCATTTTAGTTGACAAATTGCTTACAGAGTGAGGCAATACACCTCCAAAATTGTTTACACTAAAAGATACTTGCTCAAGTTGGCTGTAGTTTGACAAAAATGCTATAAAACTCAAATCTTGAGTTTTATTTTCTCCTAAAAAATTGTCCCCCAAATAAAAAAATTGAAGAGCATTTAAATCTCCTAAATTTGTTGGAACTTGTCCTTCTAAGAAGTTCTTGGCGACGCCAAGGATCTCAACCTGAGAAGCATTGAACAATGAAACTGGAATAGTTCCATAGAATTTGTTCATGCTCATTTCAAAAATCTACAGTTTAGGAAGAGTGAGGCCTATATTTTCTAGGAGTCTATCATTCAGTTGATTGTCTTGTTATAACTATGTGTTGCAAAACAAAGTCATCAAGATTTCTACAAATATATCTTAAAAGAAATCTATTCAAAGAGAAGATGCAACCCTTAAACAATTCATAAGAATTTAGAATACATATAATTCATGGTTTAGTTGAAGATACTTACCTGATTTTGCATCCATCAATTTCAGCTAGCAAAATAAAGAGAAAACCAGGAGAAGGAGATGAAGTTTTGCACTAAGAGCTTCCTTTTATTCCTCACTCAGCTCTCTTGATGGAAGTCGGTTGCTGCTTAATTGTTATACCATGGACTCCTGTCCATGTTGAAACATGGACCAAGGCCCATCACACGTACCACATAAAGAAGCTCGCTTCTCTTTTGAATGTCACGTTAATGGCAGTTAACACGCAACGCAACGTCTCTCTCACTCTCTACTTGACACGCGACTCTCTGCATCCATAACCTATCACTACACGAAGAACCTCACTCTCTTCATCTCTCTTGTTCATCTCTCTCATTCTCTCATTCTCTCGCTCTCTGCATCCATCATGAAGCTCGCTCTTTCGTTCCTCTCTGGAGTATCTCAGCGGCGAAAGAATCATCCTTTCGTCTCTACAACTTCGAATCTCATTTTTCCTACTGTAAGTAAACAAAATCCTATTTTCTTCTACAGATCTTTCGCTTCCAACTATAATGAACATCTTTTTAATATTTTGCGTTACTTACATGCTTGCTTCCTACTTTAATGAACATCTTTTTGCTTCTTCAAATATGCTTCTATTTTTTATTCATATAGATTCATCATTTAAATCAAAAAATTTCATGAACTTTTACTTGAATGTTAAATGACTTTCAAGCACATGTTCACTGACCTTATGAACATGATTATTTAAATAATAGGTTCACAAATCTTTACCTTAACGTTCTTCAAAATAGGTTTTTGTTTTACTGTATAAATAATAATGACTGTGCTTTGTTTTAAATCATAAAATAAAAACTTTGGCTTCATTATAAAATATAATCAAAATATCAATAATGATGAAAGATTCTGTGACAAACATCTTTAAACTTTAATATGTAGATGATGTTTTATGGATCTATTTTGTTTTATCTATATTGTTTTTTATGGATCTATTTTTTTTTATGCACAATTCTGTGATAAACATCTTTTTGCACGATGCAGTTATATAGGCTCATCAATTAAAGGATAAAGGTTCACAGACCTTTACTCCTATGTTCATTGATTGAAAACTGACATTTAACTACACGTTTAACTAAAAATTCATTACTCATCACCTAAAAGATTCATTGAACTTTACCTCCATATTCATTGACATTCAATTTTAGATTCAATAGTAAAAAGGGTCATTACTTTATCACTAAAGATTCATTATTTATCTATTATAGGTTCAGCTGTATATCAATATGAAAAGAACAATGGAAGCAAGACCATCTGAGCCTAATCCAAAGCAGAAGACTAAGGGAAACCTAGAACCTCTGCTTAGTAAAATATTCACTCAGATACCCTACATTGCCTCAATGCTAGTGACATTCCTAAATGAGGTATGGTATTGGAGTAGCTGTATAATTGTCAACACAACTGAAATTGAAAATGTATTTGAGATACATTTTTCTAATGCATCTAATATACGTTATGCAATGAATGGGACTCCATGGTAAATAGGTGAATCTTTATTCATAGTGAAAAGGAGGGAGCCAGAAAAAACACTTGAGGAAATTTTTAAATATGAGAACTTTTAGGTGCAAGTTTGGGGTTTGGCTCTTCAGCTAGTCCACAGTGAAAATGCTCTCGATATTGCAAACGAATTTTTTGCAGGAATTGTTTCAACTGAGAATTTTACATTTATGGATGAGCTAGGAATACCTGCTATAAGAATTAAAGTGAAAGCAGACTTGACTAAACCTTTGCCCTGTGGCTTCTATGTTAGAGAAGATACAGATTGGGTAGAGAAGGAATGAGTATCTATAGACACCCAATTCCGGCATAAGGGAGTGTGGATGCGATAGAGGACTCCGATGATGAGAATTCATTATAAATAGATCCTCAGAATT
This sequence comes from Mallotus japonicus, assembly GCA_949634005.1. Classification (NCBI taxonomy): domain Eukaryota; kingdom Viridiplantae; phylum Streptophyta; class Magnoliopsida; order Malpighiales; family Euphorbiaceae; genus Mallotus; species Mallotus japonicus. The sequence continues at coordinate 966 of CATIWK010621665.1, read as the reverse complement.
TGATTTCTGGATCTCAAAGGCTACAATGTTTTTGTTAAGGATTTAATTGAGTTTTGTGGACTAAATTTGAAAAGTTTCTTTTCTTTAGGGGTCTTTTAAAAATTTAAAAATCGGAAAACTAGATTTCCGATCGGAAATCCAGAATTTCAATCGGATTTCTAGATTTCCGATCGGAAATCTAGACTTCCGATCGAAAATACAGATTTCCGACCGGAAATCCAAAGATCCGATCGGGATTATACAGTCCCTATTTCGTTTCAACTTTGTTTTTGATCTTTTTCAGTAATAAAATTGTTTTTTTTTTTGACATTTTGATTGGTTAGATGATGAGATAAAGACCTGTTAAAGGACTTATCTATGTTTTAGAGTCCTGTTTAGACTCTAATTTGATCTCCTGAAGTCACAGATAGCTATGTGACTTTAAGCTAAGTTTTCTATATAAACCTATGTTCAATTCCTGAGCAGGGGACGGAGAGATTTTTGGATTTTTCACTTCTGTTTTACAACTTTTCATTTTTGGTTTTATTGCATTTTTCTGCTTCGGTTCCCAGAGGACTTCTTGTGGAGTTCCTGCTGGGACGTAAGGAGTGTTTTCATAGAAGAAAAGCTTTCAAAAAAGGTTTTGACAAACTAAAAACTTGAAGAGAACGCAGCAAGCCGAGAAGAAGAGAAAAATCAATTCCAGAGATTTATTTCAAAAGCAAACAGTGACATACACCACTCTGAGGGGCAAATCGTACTGCATTCACCTCTATTCTTCTACTCTTTTCTATTTTTTATTTGATTTTTATTGTTTATTTAATTTGATTTTGTTTTAACATTTCATTTGTTTGATTACTAATTTTTATTCATTCTTTTGTGTATTTTATGATGGATGGGGTGACATGAGCATATGGAGAAAACCTATGGAGAGCTCATAAAGGTCCATGGAATGCCATGGATTTTAATTATGTATTAAATTTTAGT
>CATIWK010621567.1:0-15111 GCA_949634005.1 Mallotus japonicus | reverse complement strand
AGGTTATATGTTAGTAGGATTGTTTGTCTTCATGGAGTGCCATTAAGTATAGTATCTGACAGAGGAGCCACTTTTACTTCAGTCTTTTGGTAAGAATTGCACAAGGCTTTAGGTACTAGACTTGACTTTAGTACGGCCTTTCATCCTCAGACAGATGGTCAGTTAGAGAGGACCATTCAGACGTTGGAAGATATGTTGAGGATGTGTGTGATGAACTTTGGTGGTCAATGGGATATACACTTGCCATTGATTGAATTTGCATATAACAACAGTTATCATGCAAGTATCGAGATGGCTCCATATAAAGCATTGTATGGTAGAAAGTGCATATCACTTTTATATTGGGAAGTTAGAGAAAGATAGCTGATAGGTCCAGAGTTGGTACAGATCACTTCTGAGTAGGTTCCTATTATTCAGCAGCGATTAAGGACAGCTTTCAGCAGGTAGAAGAGCTATACAGACCCTAGGAAAAAGGATGTGTCATTCTCTGTAGGAGACTTGGTATTTCTAAAAGTGTCTCCGATGAAGGGAGTGATGAGATTTGGTAAGAAGGGTAAGCTTGCTCCAAGGTACATCAGACCATTCGAGATTCGATCGAGAGTTGGAGAAGTGGCGTATAGGTTGGTGTTGCCACCAGAATTGTAGCGAATCCATCTAGTGTTTCACATGTCGATGCTAAAAAAGTATATTCCCGACCCTTCTCACATTCTTCAGCCTCAAACGGTGGAGCTTAGTGAAGATTTCACGTATGAAGAGTACCCAATGGTGATAGTGGATTATCAAGTTCGGCAGCTTTGCACTAAGGAGATTCCGATGGTGAAAGTGATGTGGAGCAACCACACAGTAGAGGACTGCACGTGGGAGATGGAGGCGGTGATGCGGGAGGCATACCCTTACCTTTTTCACTCTTGACTTGTACTCCTTTGTTTATTTGAAATTCGAAGATGAATTTTTATAAGGAGGGGAGACTGTAATACCTTGAATTTTTATTTTTAATTTATAAAACTTAATAGTGAGATTTGCAGTGTTAATAAAACTTTATTATTTTAATTATTATTATTTAGTTTTATTCACTCTGATTATTTATGTTAATTAATATTTTAATATTTTAAATATATTAGTTAGTGTATTTTAATTACACTTTATTAATTTAGAGTATTATATATTAAAGTGTATGTGTGTATTATATATATATACACACATTATTATACATATGGTGGAGAATTTTTATAAGTTATTATTATTATTATAAAAAATATATATATATATATATATACACACAACCCCACCCATTTCTCTCTCCCCAACCCACTTTCTCTTTTCCCTTCTTTTTCTTTTTCTTCTTCTTCTTCTTCTTCTTCTTCTTCTTCTTCTTTTTTTTCTTCTTCTCTACTGTCACTTTCCGCCCCCACCACCTGCAGCACCACAGGCTGCCACCCACAGCCAGCACGATCACCACATCTTGCCACCACCTCGTTCTCTTCTTCCCTTTGCCAGCAGCTCTCTTTTCTCCCCTGTTCTTCTCTTTGCCGGATTTTGCCATTATTGCCCGGTGAAGCTCTGACGACATTCCGGCCATGATTATGGGCTTAAAGTGAAGCTTAGCACTTGAACTTCAATAATCTCTAGTCAAGTTAAAGTAATTCCTTCTCTAAGTTCTTCAATTTGTGATTTTATTTCCTTCTCTACTTCGGTAGAGAGATGTCCGTTTTACAGAGAAGACTCTGCCGAATTTTTGGTAGATTTCTCGTAAAATGTGACATCAAGTCGAGTTTAGTAGAGTCGTCTTTTGAATCGAGTCTCTTCTGTAGAATTCTAGAACATTAGGAATTTCATTTTAATTATATTTTATTTCTTTCCTTTAGCTGCGCCTCCAGTCGAGTCTTCGGGTCGAGGTCGGGCACGACTTCACAGAGGAGTGCATTCTAACTGTAAGTTCATAATTGAACTGTGTGTTAGGATTTTCATATTAAAGTATAAATTTATTAAGCATGTTCATATTAAGTTCTTATTTAATTATTTAATTGTTATTTTATTTTATTTTTATTTATTGTAAACTTCCTTATTTTTATTACATTTATTTATTTTAAATAAACTACGGTAGAACGGGCTACCTAATGGGTTTGATCAGGACCGTGTGCGCACCGGTAGGATTAAGAGTGAGTGTTGAAAATGAATAGGCTTGGTGTTGCTTTGCTCTCGGGCATTATGTTAATATTACTGGGGCTGGTAACTCGATTGATGCTTTGCTCTCGGGACCGCCAGTAGAATTTGGATTAAGTGTTGTTGACTGCGGCTGTAACTCGGTTGATGCTTTGCGCTCGGGACGGCAGTCTTTGGATTAAGAGAGTCGATAGACTGTTAGATTAGATGGATTAGGGTTCTACCTAGTTTTCTTATAAAACTATTTTGTTGTTATAAATTCTCATATTTCCAAAGGTTTAATTATAAAATATAAACATTATATTTTCATAAATTATATATATTTTAAAGAGATTTTCAAACTGCATACATTTCTTTTATTAACTTACTCAGTGAGGTCTAACTCCCCTCAACTATTTTTCAGGATCTCGAGAGTCATCTACTAGTCCACCTACTATACGTCGGATTTCTTCTTCACCAGCTATTCTATGTAGGTCCCTATGATGTATTATGATAATATATTTGTACTCTAGAACACCGCAGTAGACATTTTATATTTATGATGTATCTTATGTATTGTTTATGTTAAAAGTCTGTATCATGATAAATATTATATTAATGATTAAGGAATTTGGATTTTAATGACAAGTGTGTTATTTATTTCATTTAAGCATTTTATTTAAAGTATTACTCAGTATTTAATGTTTTTAATTCGCGAAAAATTTTTAAGGCTTACTATGGGTTTCAGGTACTTTATGTATTCCCATTCCTTAGTACTGGTCACGGACCTTTAGATTCGGGTCGTGACAATTTTCAAATCATATATATAAGTATTAAGAAGCAGGTCAAATATATTGTTGGGACTCGAACCCGAGAGCATATGACCAACACTAAAAAATAGAAAATTATATGCTTTCAAAACTTGTAGTAAGCCTAATTAACAATCATTTAATGAAAATAAATGACATTAAATTTTCTACACAAAATGTAGCAAAGTTTTCCTGTAATCAGACTATCCCATACCTATAAATAGTGACATAAATCACAAGTTCACAACTCAACATATTAATCTTCAAATCTAGACATGGGGCTAATAAACATTTTAAAAGATGATTAAGAAAACTTAAATAATAAAAAGAAAATTTAGCGTTAGTAAAAAAGAGAATTGAGACACAAGGGTTTTAGGAGTTTGATTTATTAATAAAGCTTTGTCTCCATCTATCTTAAACAAAGTTATGATTTTTCAACCACTAACTCCAATATATTCAAGTAGATTGAGCGTACAAGAGTTTTTGAGACTAAACTCAAACCTTTACACAACTTGAGTTTTTCTTAGCTCAAATCAAACTAATTACTCAAAATTTCAAGTGTTTTGATGGTTAACACTTCAACAATTCCTCTAGTTTTAGTTACTCACTTCTCTTTTCTAACCTTAAAAAGAGATGAAGAAGAACCTAAAGTTAGATCACAACCCACACTAAAAGAAGATTTAAGAATATGATGAGAATTTCCAAAAAATAGTGAGACCAATCAGTTCTCTAATCAATAAATTTTATTTAACACCAACCTAACATTTTAAATGAAGATAAGAGGATTCCATTTATAGTTTCTTGATGAATTATAGTCGTTAGAGCATTAAATTCATTCTCAAACTTCTCCATTTTCAATAAATGAAAATTTAACTTTTTATAGATAAATGCATGCTTCCGATCATAAGGAGGCATGTCATAATCATGAAGAATGAAAAACTCAGCCATTTTCATAACTTTTTGACTATTAGAGGCTTGCCATGTCACTTGTGAGCTTGATCACATTTCTAATTGGTGTGCTCACGATCGTGGCAACAATCATAGGATAATTCGTGAGGAGTTCCGAAGGATAACCTTCTTTTGGTGCTGATGATCATGAGTGAATCTGAATTGATCACAATTGTGGGTTTGCTTATGAGGGGCACTGTGAGTTTGAGTGTTGATAAGCCTTAATAATCATACACAAGTTAGACATCCTTACAATCGTGATAGGGATTGTGAGGAGCACTTTGTCTTCTTAATTTTGAAGGTCTATTGTCTCACGAACGAGTCTTACTTCCTTGCGATCTTGAGGAGTACTGTGCTTTTGTGAAATTTAGGGACCTTTGGTTCATAATCATGATACATTTAATCATGATCATGTCTTGCTTGATCACTATCATGACTCTCTTCATGAGGAGTGCTAAAAACTTTGAAAACTTGAGTTCTTTGACCTATATTAACCATCAACTTGAACCTAACTTATATACATACTTAAGTACACTATCTAGCCCATCAAAATTGGGTGATTACACATTGATCATGCAAATGATCAACATTCTTCCCTTTTTGGACTTTGACAAACCAATTTGAGTGACTAAAAGCAATATATGCATGTGTGTGTGAGTTTAAGTGTGTCAATTTGCTCCCTCTTAATATATACATGGGGTTTTTGAAATCCCTCTCAACATGTGCATGGAATTTATAACTTATGTTAATCATTTATTTTGAACTATGAGCAATTGATCACCATACAATTAATCACTATAATTAATTATTAAATCATCATACATAATTAATCACCAAATCACTCATCTCTCCCTCTTTTGTTAAAGATCAAAAGATAGTATAAAGGAGATTATTGTATTAAGAATATTGGACACAAATAAAGATCATTGCATTAAAAACAATACCACATCAAAATATGAACAATACAAAGATGTGAAAAAAAAAACTAAAGACTAATCAAGCATAAAAATGATAATGTAGTTTAAGAGATTCAAATGCAATGCAACAACTTATAACAAATGGATAAAAAATGAAAACATCAAGAAAAGGCATCAAGTTTGAGCATCATCTCATCCATCATGGCCAACATGAGGCATATGTGGTTCACCAAAACCTTGTCTAGGCCAAGGACATTGAAGTTGTTGTTGTTGGAGGAGATAATGGACATGCATTATATTATAAGTGGTCAATCTGAGAATCCATTTGATCAAACGGGGTGTTGAAATTGGTCTCAAGGATACTCATTTGTTCAAACTAATTTCCAATGCAAGCCGGTTCATCTTCCATCCATTGGGTTCTTGCACTACCTTCACCTCATGTCCTCTTTCTTCAAGGTGTGGCAGTGTCTCCTAAGGGTTACTCATCTTTTTCTTGCTTAATGGCCTCTAAGCCCATTGTTCCAACTCATTCAATCTCTGTAAGTTCTTGCTTTAGTTGTTCATCAATAACTTCTTAATGTTTAGACACCTAAAGATCGTTGACTTTCTTAAATTGCTTAGGATTTTTTTTATGAAGTTTTCATTAAGGTAAGAGGGTGGAATAGAGGGAAGGTTGGCTATGGAGATGCTAAAAAAATTAGGCAATTTTGGTGACTATGCCTCCAATGTTAATGCTACTTGACACAATATCACTAACAAGCCAAAGATACCATTGGAGAAATCTACCAATTTTAACTTGTTCATAATTAACCAAGGCATGCAAAAGATATATATAGGTTATCAAGAGTAAGACCTTCATGACTAAGGCCTCTTGCATTAATGGTGTAGGATAGAAATTGTTGAATATACCATAATGATTTTGATTTTAAAGAACAGGCTTTAGTGGAATTTGGTTTTTTTTTGCATGGACCATAAATTTTTTAATTAATTTATTCAATTATTATTATTATTGTAGATATTAAAAATATATATGTACTTTTAATAAAAAAAATACTAAAGTAAAATTATTTCAATAACTTTTTAAATTTTCATTTTTATATTTAATTAAATTGTTTAATTAAAGATCGTTCTATGAGAGAGCGAATGGGAGACTCTCTACAAACCCTCATGCTGCCATCGCCTCTTCCGGCAATAAACCATAACTCTGATGCACTTAGGTTGCAACCTCTGCTTTTTGATGACTCATATCTCAGCCATGCATACCTCTTTTCCAATTTTCAATGTCCAAATCTTCCATCTGACAAGCATCTTCCCATTAACTTGGCGAATGAAAAAACTTCCAAGTCCTATGTAGTTGCTGCGATTTCAGAACCTATGTTAGCTATGACCTGTCCTCTCTCCTCGGCTAGACCTGCTCCTAAGTCTTGTTCAGATGTCCCTGCAACTTCAATGCCAGAAACTTCAGCACCTAACCTTCCATCAAAAACCTATGCCTCGGTTGTCCAAGATCATCCGGTGATCTGTCCTCCTCGCACTTCCATACCTGGCTCCTACCAGGCGGTAAAAATTAACTCAAACTTATATAAAAAATGATTGGCGCTATATCAGTTCTCCCTAATTGGCAGAGTTATTCTTAACAAGGACGATACGCTTTGGAAACTAGCTAACCTATAGGATTGGCTTTCTGCAATATGGAACCTATCTTCTCAATGGCGTCTTATATCTTTAGGTAAAGGCTATTTCCATATTCTGTTAACCTCTGAGACAGACAGGGATGTAGTATGGGGCAGGGGTTCTCTTTCTCTCAAGCCAGGGGTCTTACATCTCCAATGTTGGGTGCTTGGTTTCGACCCAAACAAGGAAAAATCTACAAATACTCAAGTCTAGGTGCATTTATTTTGTTTGCCTTGGGAGCTTTGGGATGCTTAGATTTTAGCTGATATAGCATGAAATATTGGTGTCCTACGTATTGATCGTGCTACATTGGAGGGGGACTCTGGTCACTTTGCTAGAGTGCTTGTTGATGTCGACTTGGCCAATCCTCTTTAATACCAAATTATTTTGGACTGCGAGGGCAATCTTCTGGATATTGATATAATATATGAGACCCTTCCACAATTTTGTAACACCTGCCATGCCATCAGACATAATACTTCAAATTACAGGCTTCAAAAATCTGAGACTTCTATCTTACATCCTCCACGAGATCCTTCTTGTGGATGCTCTAAGGTGCGCAAGATTCCGCAATGCAAAACCGCCATCGTTGATTATGACCAGAATGCTAATGTTGTCACTGATAATGAACATATCGTCACCTCTAAGGAGGCCTCTTCTTCTATTGATGCAACACATGATAATAATGATAACCAACCAGACCTTCAGCATACTCATTCGCCTATTCAACAGTTACCCCCGGTACCAATAACTATTGTTGATGATCCACATCAGTATTTTTCTCCCAGGCAATCACCTCCGATTCTAACAATTGTTGTTGATGATCTACACCAAGATCTTTCTTATGCCCAAGCGTCCCATTAACTTAAACAGGTAGGTAAGCATAATTAGGCAGATTTGGTGGACCAAGATGATGATGTTCATAATTCAGAATGGCAGACTGTAAAAAATAAGAAGTCTCCAATGAAGCAAATCAAATTGATAGGAAAAAAGCCCCTCACTGGGGCTCAATCACATACTTCTCAATGAAGACACTCTTTTGGAATTGTAGAGGTCTTGGAAACAAGGCCACGTAACTTACCTTAACTAATTTATATAAATCTCATAATCCAGATTTTTTATGTATTGCTGAACTGAAAATTAATTTTGAAGAAATCAATTTTGGTTTTGGTCTTCTTTAGGCCTATCTTTTGTGGTGGGCAATGATGTCTCTCTTTGGGTTTTAGTTTCCAAATCTCTTAGTGCTGGCAATGTTTCCCTTTTGGCAAGTTCAGATCAACAAATCACCATTAAATTTTACTTGGAGGCTGATTGGCATTACCTCACTTTTATTCATGCTAGTGTTCTTACTTCTCGGCGTAGGTTCCTTTGGCATAACCTTTCACAACTTTCTTCTTTGTGTAATGCAAATTGGTATGTTTTGGGAGATTTTAATTCATATTTTTTTGCTCATGAAAAGTAGGGAGGTCACCCTCCTTCACTTCGCTCTTGTAATGATTTTTCCTCTACTATGAATGCTTATGCTCTTAATTGCTTAGACACTAGAGGATCTTATTTTACTTGGACTAATAACTGATTTGGTGACCAACGTACTTATATTTGCCTTAACAGAGCATTTTGCAACTCTCATTCTTTGAGTTTTTAGAGTTTTATTGAGTGTTTAGCTCTCGTGCGCCATCAATCATATCACAATCCTATTTTGTTGAATTATCGACATTTGTAAGCTTCAAGTCATCATCCTTTTCTGTTTTACAGCATGTGGATGAAGCACCCTTCTTTTCATATGGCTATTAAGGATTTTTGGGCCTCTCTTTCTTTTCATGGAAACCCATTCATGTTCTCATGAAAAAATTAAAATTGCTCCAAACATTTCTTCGTAATTGGAATAAGACTATTTTTGGTCATGTGGATGTCAATATTTCTTTAGCCAAGCAGAAATTGGAGGATATTCAAATAGCTATTTCTGATCATGGTTTCTTAGAAGAGCTTCATTCTTAGGAGTTGCAAGCCCATCAGAGTTTGAAGATACATCTTGAAAGTAAGCATTGTTTACTTAAAGATCAATGTAGAGTTAAATGGTTACAGGATGGTGATAGAAATAAAAAAAATTTTCACAGCTTGCTTGCACAACATCGCCCTTTAAATGGAATTCATAGTTTGGTTATCGATAATTCTCTTGTTTGTGATGATGTCGTTGTCAGAGATCATATTATTGATTATTTTTCTAACCTTTTCTCGGGCCTTATGGTGAATTGGGATTTTTCAATGGCTTCAGATATTCTTCCTTCTTTGGTTACTCAGGAAGAAAATTCTTCTCTTCTTCGAGTTCCTCTAGATTTGGACATCAAAAATACAGTTTTTTTTATGGACCCCTATAGTGCCCCGGGTCCAGATGGATTTACTAGCTTATTTTATAAACACTGTTGGGATGTTATTGGCCAGGATGTTTGTGCAGTGGTTTGGCAATTTTTTGTTACATGTTTAGTTTTTCATGGCCTCAACTCTAATTTCATGATTTTGATTCCTAAGGAGCCTAATGTTGATACTGTTGATAAGTATCGTCCTATTGTCTTAGGAAATTTTATCTTTAAAGTTATTACAAAAATTTTGGCAGACATATTAGCTTGTATTGCCAGTAGGATTGTTGAGCCTCATCAATTCGATTTTATCAAGGGTCAAAACATAGAAAATTGTATTGCTACTACCTTAGAATGTGTTAATTTGCTGAATTCTCGTTGCTATGGCAGTATTATGGCAATCAAAGTTGATATTAGAAAGGCTTTTGATACTTTGGATTGGGGTTTTATCATTTTGGTTCTTCAAGGTTTTGGGTTCTCATCTACTTTCTGTTCTTGGATTGAGAATATTTTTAATTCTACCCATCTTTTGATTCTTGTTAATGGTTCTCCTCAGGGATATTTTACCTGTTCTCATGGAGTTAGACAAAGGGACCCTTTATCTCCTCTTTTTTTTTGCTTAGCAGAAGACTTCTTGAATAGATGGTTAGTCTGTGCTTTTGACTCTCATTTCTTGATTCCAATGCATGCTCTAGGTATTGCCCATTGCCCTTCTCACCTTTTTTATGCAGATGATGTGTTAATTTTCTGTTGCGCTTCTATTGCTAAGATTCAAAGGCTAGTTAAAATTTTTGATGATTATGGATTGATTTCGGGACAATGTGTTAATTGGAATAAGTTTGAGATTTATTTTGGCAAATATGCCTCTAGTAGTCGCATGGTTTCTCTTACCTCTTTTATTGGATTTCATAGAGGTTCTCTTCCTTTTGTTTATCTTGGTGTTCCACTATTTATTGGTGCCCCAAAACGTCGATGGTTGCAGTGTATTGCTGACAAAATCCTTTCCAATTTTTATAAATGGAAAGGTCACACCTTGTCTATGGTAGGTCGTTTGGCTCTTATCAATTCAGTTATCTATGGTTCATTTCTTCACTCTTTTATAGTTTACAAATAGCCCTCACTTTTACTTAGAAGATTGGAGAAATCTATTCTGAGTTTTCTTTGGATAGGAGATATTAAGACTAAGAAATTTGTTACTGTCAAATGGAATGCTTGTTGTGCTCCTCTTGAGGAAGGTGGTATAGGTTTAAAAAAGCTTTCTTGGCTTAATCAAGATTTATTATATAAATTGGCTTGGCGGGTTATTTGTTGGTTTTTCATTCTCCTTTCTAAGAAGTCAGTTTTTTAATTCTTTCAAGCAGCCTAGGTCCTCTTCTATTTCTTCTTTGGTTTGGTCTTCAATTCGAAGTATTTATATTGACTTGCAAGAGAATTGTCATTGGGTTCCTCATTCTAAATCTCGTCTAAGTTTTTGGTTTGACAATTGGTTGGGTTATTGCATTGTTGACAAAGTTTCAATTCCTTCCTCCCATTATAAGTTTCTCCATACTTCTATTTCAGCTATTTTTTTACAATGGGACTTGGCATATTCCATATGCATTTGGTTCTTCTTATCCCTATATTGTGGATGACATTAGAAATTCATTTTTCTCTCCTATAGATGATTTCGCTTTTCATTTCTCCTCCACAGGCCTTATCATTTTCAAGGCAGCGTATAATCATATCAAAGTTAGCATGCCTAAAGTTTTTTGGAGTCGTGACGTTTGGCATCATTACCTACCTCCGACGTGTTCTTTCCTTACATGGAGAATTTTGCATTATAAAATTCCCACAGTTGATGTTCTTCAAGCTAAGGGTTTGTAAATGGTTTCCAAATGTTCTTTTTGTTTTGATACCGGGGATTCTTTGGATCATATTTTCTCTCAATGCTCTTATGCTAAAAAGCTTTGGTTGGCATTATGCAGTTTATTTGAGGTTTCGATGGATTTGTCTTCTAGGTTTTATCATCTCTTCAAGTCAGCTATGCATATGAAATTCTCTTCTCAAGTTTTGGTTCTTTGGAGAGTGGGTGTACATGCTGTTATATGGTGCATTTGGCAAGCTAGGAATAAGTTCATTTTTAATGAAGCTCTGATTTCTATTTCCACTTCAATTCGTATTGTCTGCCAATCTATTAAGGAAGCTGAGATTTTTAGATCATGTCATATGTGTAATTCTTTAACTGATCATCGCATTTTACAACGGCTTCGAGTTTCAGGTATCTCTCGCCATCGCCTAGCTGTAATTCCCGTTATCTGGGTGCTTCCTCCTTCAAGCTGGACGAAGATCAACACAGATGGAGCTGCTTTGGGCTCCCTTGGTCAAGCGGTAGTAGGTGGAGTTTTTAGGGACTACAATGGCCCCGCTTTACTTTATTTTACTTCACCACTTGATAATTATTTTGCATTTGAAGCGGAGCTTCTTGCTGTTGCTATTGCTATTATAGTTGACAAGGCTTCTGTTCTTGGCCTCTCCTCGATTTGGATAGAGTCTGATTCTATCTTTGTGGTTTGTATGCTTCATTCTAGAAGTGTTTTGGTCCCTTGGCGCATTATAAGGGATTGACAATGCTGCATTTCTCAGCTCGACTCCATTCAGTATTATGTAAGCCATGTTTTCAGAGAAGGCAACCGAGTAGCAGACAAGTTAGCTTCCCTCGGTCTTCATCTCCCGTAACCTCAGTGGTGGTCTTCCTACCCGACATCCTGTCATGATCTTATGCTCCATGATACAGTTAGTTTAGAATCATATAGATTCCATTAGCTCATTTCTGTTTTTTTTCCCTTTATGGGTTGTTTCTTTTCTTGTTAATAACTCTTTATTTTATTTTTAATATATAGTGGATCCTTAGTGTGTGATGCTTGTGCTAAGGGGGTGCCAACATAGTTGGGATACCCAGGTGCACTTCCTGATGCTAAGTTCCCCAACCTTTTATTTTAAAAAATTATTTAATTAATTAATTATTAAAATTATTAAAATATATGTATTATTAAAATTATTTAATTAATTATTTAAAATATGCGTATTATTTATAATTCACGCAAAGTGCAGAATCACAACTAATTTTTTTCTTAAATCGTAGCTAGTAAAACTCCTTAACAGTTAATGGGACAATAACTGAATGATGTAAAATTCTATTCTTGAAAAAGAGAAAAGCAAGTGTTAGATCAAATTTCAGAGACATAATTGCAAATTGGTTTTTTTTCTTTTTTTCCTTCCTTTTTTACAATGTATTTTTATATTTTTTAAACAAATACGGATATGGATAAAGTGTCCATGTCAAGAATTTATAATCACCTAATTGGAAATTCACGTGATATACGAATTAAATTAATATATATTATTTAATTATTTTAAAATATAAATAAAATAAATTAATTCAAATATATTAATCAAGCAATTTTATGAAAATTATAAATTAATTAAATAGTTCTTAAAGAATTCATTGTTTAGTCACATTGACACACTCTTTTATAAGAATGTTAATGGCATACAATATTGCTTAAGGAAGGACAAAAAAAAATTGCTTTTCAATGAAAAAGGTGAAAACCAAATTTTTTATCAGTATGGTGGAAAAGGTCATTATGCAACTTCCTGTTGGACAAAGCTAAGAGTAAAATCCAATCTTGGAGATGCAAATTTCTCTCCCAAGCTGGAAGAGAAGTTATGATTAAATCGGTTATGCAATCTCTCCCAGCTTATGTCATGGATGTGTTTAAATTGCCTGTCAACATTATCAGAGATATTGAGAGAAGTATCAGACATTTCTGGTGGTCCCAAACTTCTGTAGACAGAAAAATACATTGGGTTGGTTGGTCTGATTTGACTAATTCTAAAAGAAGTGGGGGAATGGGGTTTCGGCAACTTGAACACTTCAACAAAGCTTTACTGGGCATATTAGGTTAGAGACTCCTAAGTTCACCCGATTCTTTGAGTGCTAGGATTCTTAAAGGGTTATATTTTCCTTTTACTGATTTTCTGAATGCTTGGGCTCACGACCCTCTTTGTTATGGAGTAGTGTTCTCCATGGAAGAGAAGTAATTCATAGAGGATGCAGGTGGAATGTTCATTCTGGTGCCGAAATTAATCCCTGGACTGAGCTGTGGATTCCCCTCTTGCCTGGATTTAAAATTCAATCCCCAAAACCAGAGGACAGCAATATTAATTTTGTGAGAGACTTAATTGATCATAAGACAGGTCATTAGAAGGTTGGCACCATCAGGAACTTGTTCTCAACTGAAGAGTTCAAAGCAATCTTATGTATTCCAATTGGTAATTTGAATGAGGATGACAAGTTGGTATGGCATTATGACAAAATTGGCTCCTATTCGGTTAAATCAGCTTATACGTTGCTTAAGCACTCTTCTAATTCCAACATCCAATGCTCGACTTCCATGCAGCATTCAAACACAAGTGCAGATCTCTGGGACTCTGTATGGTCCCTATCAGCGCCCTCGAAAATTCAGAACTTCATCTGGCGGTGCATTAAAAATGCAATTCCTACTGGAGAGGGCCTTTCTAAAAGAAGCTGCCATCATAACACAATCTGTCCAAGATGCCAATTATTTCCAGAATCACTGGAACATCTTCTTTTCTTGTGTGATCATTCAAAACTCATATGGTATGCAAGTGCTATTGGTTACATGCCTAATGCTGTTGGATTTAGATCTTTTGCTAGTTGGTGGTTCGACATCTTCAAGATGCTGAAATCTGTTGGCTCTATTCAAACTCTGAGCTTTATTGCATACACTTGTTGGAACATCTGGAAGGCTCGCAATAACTTGATTTTTAACCATCATATTGACAGTCCTACCCAAGTATTGTCTAAGATAAAAAAATGGTGGACGCTTTCTCAAAACTCTAGCAATGCTCAATCGCTACAACCCACTTCTCCAGCTCTGCCTCATCAAGCTCCAGAATGGAGGCTTCCCCCAGCAGGTGTCTATAAAGTTAACAGTGACGCCTCCTTCAGCTTAACCTCTCGCTCAGGTAAGCTTGCTTTCATTTGCAGGGACTTTAGAGGGCAAGTTATTCATTTGTCCACAAAAGTTTGCCACTGATATTCAGCTCTTCAAGCCGAAGCTATGGCATTACGTGAAGCAGTAAAATACTCTTGCTGCTCTTCTCACTAACAGGTGATCATAGAAACAGACAACCTCATCATTACTCAGGCTCAATCGTCCACCAGCGGCTCAGTTTCATGGGACATAATGGCTGTTATTGACGACATTAAAAAATCGTTGTATGACAGACAATATATTAGTATAGTTTTCATCCCTAGACTAGCAAATTCAGTTGCCTATTGGTTATCCAAAAACCAAGGCAGTTTACTAATGTTAGATAGAGGTTTTAGTGTTCACCCTCAACTGTTTAACTTGTTGCAAAAAGACCTGGATTGTAATCCTATTATATCTATCTAAGTTTATTTGTTTGGTTGTTGCAAAAAAAAAACTATGGTGGAAATCCTTGCACCTAAATTGAAAACCGAATTATTTATATTATATATCTTCGAATACAATTTAGTCAACTCCTAAGTTTCTCAACCCCAAGCTACATGATTCCTTAAGAAAGAAAAAGTACGTCCAGTTTTGTAAATGAGTTGTAACTGTGGCATTTCTTAAATTTCAAGTAATTTAAAGAAGAAAAGAAGCATATGCATGCCTTTTATTAAAGAAACTATATATTTTTCGTTTATGTTTTGAATAGGAAAATTCAGAATATTATATTAAATTTGCTTTTGTCTAATTTTAAATATTTAATTTAGTTAATTAAAAAATATTTTTTTAAGTATTGGAAATATTATTTTTTTTAAACCTCTAGTATTCAAAATTTATTGGATTCTAATTAATCCAGTTAGATATGGGTATAATTATAAGGGTGACAAAAGTTTCCTAGTAGCTAATTTAATACGATTGCATATATTATAACTCAAATTCAAAATTTAATTTAAGCGAAAATGACTCAATACTAAATGATTTCAATTATTGTCGTGAAAAATTAATTCTTTAATTTTTTGTCTAATCGTAATAATTTAGTTAATGGAAGTGTTTACCCAAATGACAAACATGAGTTAAGTTTGTTAAATTAATTGAATTAACAAGGCTTGAACTGTTTCCATGCTTTCATTAGATTAAATGTGATTCATGTAATGTAAGGTCATGCTTTCATTAGATTAAATGTGATTCATGTAATGTAAGGTCACAGGTCTATTTTTGGTTTTTTGTT
>CATIWK010621508.1:0-12471 GCA_949634005.1 Mallotus japonicus | reverse complement strand
TATAGGGTAATATTTGGTAACTGGCAGAAATTTTTACATTTTGTTAATATTGTGATACATTGATGTCCATGTTACAGTAACTTTAGGTTGTGCAGCATAAATTTCTTGAATAATCTTATTTTCATCATTAAAATTGCTTCTGCTTTTTCAAAGTTATAACATGTTAAGAGGGGTTTTTTTTTTTGTGGCTAATCAACATGTGTCCGAGATTTATATTCTTTTGATTTGGAATTTAGTTTGGAGGATTGATTTTCTTATGAAATTATATTTCTATTCAGAGTTGCTGTCTGGAATAAGGAAGTAGAAGTGGGAAGATTGCAGCAGGAATGGAAGAAGAGTGTAATAGAGTTATGAGTGGCTTTTTCTTTTTTAATTGATACTTTACTGAACTTATTTTTATTTTTTAAATTTTTAACAATGTATTGAATTTATATTTTGATTTGCAATGGATGTGTACTTTATATATATTTTATATTTTATTTTAATTTTTTTTATAAATTTAATATTATAAAATCAAAACAATTAAATATCATTAATTTTTTAAATTTAATATTACTAAAATAGCGACGGAATCTTTGAAATCCGTCGCTAAAATCAGTATTATAAAAGCAAATTAATTGCTGATCTTAGCGACGGATTTCAAGATTAGCGACGGATTTCAATATTTCGTCGCTAAAATTAGCTAGCAATTTGCTTTTATATTATTGAATTTAGGGATGGAATCTCAATTCTGTCATTATTTTAGCGACGGAAATTGAGATTCCCTCGCTAAATTTAGTGACGGATTTGAGATTCCGTCGCTAAAATAGCGACGGAACTTGAGATTCCGTCGCTAATTTTAGCGACGGATTTGTGATTTCCGTTGCTAACTTAGCGAGGAACGTTTTACCTATGGAAATTTTTTCGTCATATTCCATCGCTAAGTGATTTAGCGATGGAAAATTCTGTCGCTAAATTGGCAGAATCTTGTAGTGTCATTTTCTCTTACGCACTTCATTTTACTATTGTGACATTATATTCAATTCTATCAACTAACAATTTTATATAACAAACATATACGAGTACAAATTTATATAATTTTAAAAATATCTCCATTATTAAATAAAAATTATAAAACTTACCCGCGCATCGCACGGAAAAATTAGCTAGTTTATATCTAACTCTAATGATAAGCATTTCTATCCAAAGCTATAAGAGAGTGACACCTAGACCCCTCCTTTATATATATATATATATATATATATTAATTTTAATCTTCTAGGTAGTGTAATGTAATTATATATTAGATATATATATATATATATATATATATTTTATGGATGCCACATACCCAACCTTCTAGTATTTTCTCAATTAATCTATTATTATTATATATTTTTTTATTTTATTGTTATTATTATTATTATTATTATTATTATTTTCAAGGGTTGCCACATATTTAAGCTTCTAGCACACTCCCACCAATTTTTACACTTACAACCCCTTTTTATGAGAGACCACCGCCATTCTCTACCCATTTTTTTTTTAAAGATTGCCACATAGTAAAGTTTCTAGTACATTCCCAATATTTCCATACTTGTAAGCTCTTGAATTTTATTGTATAGCTAATCAACTCCACTTAGTTATTTATCTCTATAAATTAAGTTATTTACGTATTTGCTAATAATTCATTTATTGACTTTAAATATACACTAACACCTTAACTTGGTCTTGAGGACACGGATGTTACATTATAATTTACTAGTAAATAAGATGCCCCTTTTATTTTTATTTTTTTTTTCAAATTGGGAGGTGATATAACCTTAGCATCCATGGACTGTACAACATGGGCAGTCCTCTCTTTTTAAATTGACGACAGCAGGAATCAAATCCTGCGTCTTAGAATGCCCTTAAAAAAAAGTTACCACTTAACTACTCTCTCACAGGTAAGTTGTCCTTTCATTACTCTGCCACAAGGTAGGAAACATAATTTCCTTATCAAACCATACTAACCTTCATTGACTTCAAGGAAAAAAAAATTAATAATTTCATAATTTTAACTAAAAGTTTAATATTATTAAATCAATCTTCTTGTAGCAATTATTAGAATCCATTGTTGCACTAGATTATAAAAAAAAATAATGTAGTGATTTCTTTTTAAAAAATTTAGGAGATAGAAAATTTAAATTTTATAATTATTATATAATTTAAAATAGAATAATTATTTTTATTATGAGTCTATTATTTTTATATTATTAGAAATTTTTTTAATATTTTGAGTGTATTGCATCCAATAATTAAATTTGTAATACATATATTACATCTATATTTTATGCATAACCAATAAAAATATGAAGTTAAAAAGAAAACAAATTTTCCTCAAAAAAAAAAGAAAAAAAATAAAAAGAGCTCATTTGACTTGGGTACAAATACAACATAATGTTCATCAAATTGTGAATTTAACCAAAAGAGTTTGTAGTAGCATGGCCATGATTAGATACTTGTGGACCCGACAAGTAAAATGATTCATAGATCTACCCTACACCATTGCTAAACTTTTCTATTAGGTGCACTGTCTCCTTCTCACTATCAGAGGTAATGATCCAAATCTCAGTGTTGAGATGGTCACTGTTTAAATTCACAAGTAAAATTCAATAACCAGTTCTTAACAAACAATTTCTCTTTCTTTGTTAGAGAACAAAAAATATAATAATTGGCTTTCTCTTATTCTTCCAAACCTTTCTCTTTAATGTAAACACCAAATTCAACTTCTGAAACTGAACTCATAATCATCATCATCCTCCTCTCTTCTCTTCCTCTCGCTTTGAGAAAACTAATCATCAACCTGATTCCAGATCCATGAGGCCCAAAACACAGTCTTCTTCCATTAACATCAAGCTCATTCTCCTTTGTTTCTTTTTCCTCTCCATCTTTCTCTCTGTCATTTGGTCAAATTTATCATCTAATTCTCAACCAAATTCATCTCCTGTACAAGAAACCCACCTATCAAATTCAACAATCTTGGAGAATACTGATCAAGAAAAAGAATCGTCATCACCTTCGCCTTCTTGTCCATCACCTTCGCCTTCTTGTCCATCACCTTCGCCTTTATCTTGCACCAAAACCCTGCCTTCCTTGGCCAATGCTTTAGTCCACTATGTAACAACAAACATCACACCACAACAAACTCTGAAAGAAATCTCTGTAACATTAAGAGTCCTCGAGAAAAAATCACCATGCAACTTCCTAGTCTTTGGTCTAGGCCACGACAGTCTCATGTGGACGTCTCTTAACCATGGTGGCCGTACAGTTTTCCTTGAAGAAGACAAGTCATGGATTGAGCGGATCAAAGCAAAACATCCAAGTTTAGAATCTTACCTTGTGACTTACGATACGAAAGTACACCAAGCAGATGAGCTAATGGAGACAGGAATGGGAGAGGAATGTAAACTCGTAAGTGATCCAAGATTCTCTACTTGTCAACTTGCACTGAAAAGTTTCCCTAGTGATGTGTATGATACAGAATGGGATTTGATAATGGTGGATGCACCAACTGGGTATCACGATGAGGCGCCAGGGAGGATGACGGCGATTTATACGGCGGGTCTGATGGCCAGGAATAGAGAGAATGGAGAAACCGATGTGTTTGTCCACAATGTTGATAGAGTTGTGGAGGATAAGTTCTCTAAAGCTTTTCTTTGCAATGGGCATTTGGTTGAGCAAGAAGGAAGGTTAGGGCATTTTACTATTCCTAGCTACAGGGCTCGTTCCGGTAGACCCTTTTGTCCTTAAGAGTCTCCTTTCTCTCCTCAACACCTGCAATTACTTCACCGCCATTGTTCACCTTTTTTTTTTTTTTGTTATAATATTTTCTTGTTTTCATATAAAAATTACAAGGGTAAGAGGTTATCTTCTTTTAATTTTATTTAATTGGTATCTAATTTCTCCTTTAGATCGTGAGAATTTTTAGGTACATAAATTTTGTGTAGGTAACCATCACAATAAAAAAATATATATTTGTGTTGATGGTGATATTGGTTGAGATTGAACAAAAATTTATGTGAAAATTTCTGAAGAAAAACTGCTTGTTTTGGAATGCAAGTTTATGAGACAATTTCATTTATTGGTGAAGAAAATACCGACACGTATCTACTTGTGTGTATGCATCAATTTTAATTGTTTTGTGCAACCAGGTGGAACAAATTATTCCCCACTAAAATTTTAGGATTCCAAAATGAAACAATTTTCATACAATGACATGTTAATTTTTACTAACTTTTAAATTATAATTTCGCTAAAATTTATATTATAATTTCATTTTAATATTTCATTCCATCCCCAACAACAATATTACGGGTGGGCATGATTAGATCTGTATGCAATTCTGGGATTACTTTAGAATATCGAAGATTTAAAAATTAAAGAATTAAAATTGCTCCAAATTAGTTATTGGACCAATAATTCGCTTATAAAAACAGATGATCTATTGAAACAAATTAATAGAAGCTTGGTGCCTCAGATCAAACTTGGACTGAGACACTTATTGGCTCTTCAGCCCAAAATATGGAAATCACTAATACCATCGCTAGTGAAAATTATGGTAATCATGCTAAGCAGATGATGACTGAGGGAGAGAAACTTATAGCTGACTGATAGACTTGCACTTTAAGCTTTATTACTTGTCATTCAAAAAACACACACACTCGCAATTGAAGCTTTATTACTTGTCATTCAAAAAACACACACTCACACTTTTTTTTTGAACTAAATAAATATCATAACATTAAAAGATAAAACCCATTACAGAAAGATAGGCCATATTGTGAAGGGTCAATATAAATTGGAGGCTATTGCATTTGGATGGGCAAATTGTAGAGTAAAGCCCAAGAGTACATTTTAGGGTAGAAACCCTAATTGGAGCAAATTTGGCTGACGACAACAGCAGCTGAGGCTGGAAAGAGCAAAGCCAGGCGGCGGTAGCAGCAGCGCCTTGACGATGAGCGCCATCATACCAATTAACTTGCTGGTTTTGTGGGATCGTGGACTAACAGAGATGTAAGGGTCTAGATCAATGAGTACCAGCTTGAAGCGAAGATAACAGAAGCAGATCATCCACTGGAATAACCTCCAAGAATCTTCTAAAACAGCAACATAGCAAAGCCTGTTGGAGATCAAACACCTGCGTTGTTGAGGCGATCCAAATCCCATCGGAGACAGAGCTTCCGCAAGAGATGAAGCCTCAGTAAGCAGACGCACCTTCACAAATACAATAAACCAATGGGCGGCCTGATGGCCTAACCGACTGCACCAAGACTGAGATAGAACCTCAGCAAACAGGCATATCGCCATAACATCAAAATATAAAACAACAGCAGCAGCTGTACCAGACAACTGGTGGATCTCCATCAGACAAAAAAAGCAGAGGATGTATGCCCTGCACCAAAATACTAACAGAACCACACAACTAGAGATTATCATCTTATTAAGAAATAAAGCTACAGACAGAAAAATAAAGAGGATCGGGGGTAAACCCCCTAGTAAACGGTGACAATCAAACCAACGTCACTGTAGCGGAGAGAAAAGAATAATAAGTTTCAATAAAATATTTTTACATACACACACACTCGCACTTGAAGCTTTATTACTTGTCATTCAAAATTCTTTATCAAAGTTAAAAAGAGAAATGATTTTTAACTCCAAAACTTCATACCTCACCTTTCCTTTTCATTTTTTTCTCCTGAATTAGCCACCCATATATACCTCACCTCTTTCTATTTGTATATTTTTCTTTAATTTGCACAATGATTATTATGCACTAAGCAATTTGACCAGAGTAGTAATTTAGTATAGCATTCAGCCATTCGTCAATTATATATGCTATCAATTAATTTTTTTTTTGTTTTATTGCATATACTTAGTTTGCCCAATCTTAACGTATATTTTTCCTTTAATTTGCTCATTAATTATTATACTAAAAACTAAATTTATGATATATTTTTTTTTCTATATTGTGATAGTTGATTATCTCTTATGTGATTTTGATTATAGATATAATTATGGATAAATTTCTCAAAAGAAAAGTTTTCGTTGAAGAAAACTAAATTTGATGTTTTTTTTTTTGGCTCATAATTTTGATTATCTGTTTTGATTTTGATTATTTTTATGTTATTTTTCGGGGTTTTTTTTTTGCCTAATTACTTAAAAAAATCCTGAACTTTACGAGTTTTAACAATTTTAGCATGTTTTTTCAACTTTTACTTAAAAAATCTTGAACTTTACGTATTTTAAAAATTTTAATACATTCTTTTTAAATTTTATAAAAAAAATCACAAACTTTACAGCTTGTAACAATTTTAGTATATTTTTTAAAAATTTATCAACAAAAAAAATTCTATTTCAATAATAAACTATATTTGTTTAATCAATATTTTAATATATGATAAAATGTTATGTTAATATAACACTATACACATTTTAATTAAAAAAGAAAGAGAATTTAATGAACTGACAAAAATTTTCTCCTTAAAATATACTATTTTAAAAATATAATATTTTAATTTTTCATAAGTTTGGAATTGTTTATATGATATTGAAATATCTGTAGGCGACGGGGTTTAGCGCGTGCCCAAGTGTTGGCAACCACGACACTGTGTGGGCTCAAGGCCCACTAGAAAATACAAAATGGGCTTGGGGCCCAAATTGGAGATGGAGTCGCCACCCGGATAAAAGCCAGGACACATTATACAGCAACTGAATTCCACAGAGGTTCCCAAAAGCCGTCATCAAAGATCGGGTTCGGAAACTGGGTATGGGCTTTGAATGCCCACCCAACCTTGCAATTGGCCTCCGTGTGTGTTTTATACTTTATTACCCTTAATTATTAAGTTATTTCCTTATTATTGTGGATTGCAAATGCTTCTGATTTTACAATATTACCAACTTTTCACATTAATCCTATTTGCATGCTTTATTACCTTGGCATTTAAACAAATAATGAGAATAAATATTACAACCATTCATTCCAAATAAACGGGGTAAGGATTAGGGATTACAACACTTTGTATAGTTATTACGATAATCCACCAAAATGAAACCTCTCAAGAACTTATTAACTCACTAATTACATAGTGATTAAAAATCACCAAAACCTACAACACATACGGTTAGTTCTATTTCATAATAAACAGTTTTATTTACAAAATAATTCGAATTGAACTTGCATAAAAGTAGACATGAATATTCACGTAAATATGCATTAATCATTCAAACAAACCTAAAAATATAACAATTACATGCAATACTAAAGATATCCAAGCATCATGTACGTATTATATACCAGAAATATACTAAAATAAAGCAGAGTTATACCAAACTCTGGCTGGGAGGCCTATGTGAATAGGCGAAGCCTCTTTGAAGAGGCGTCGCCTCTTCAACAGGGACAGCAGCACAAAAAACTACAACTTCCTTAAATCTTAAGCTACTCAAATATTCATGCAAATCAACGTAAACCAGGAACTTAAAACTCAATAATTCACATATTCAGGCCTTGAACACTATATTAAGGAAGAAATTAACACCAAAACAAATATAAAATCAAGAAATGAAAATTTAAGCAAAACAAAGAGTTCAAAGCTTGGAATAAGGGATTCTCACTGATTTGGACGAGTTTGGTGCTCCTAACTAAGCCCTTAGAGCTTGTTTGATGATTCAGAGTATGTTGAATGCAAGAGAGTCCTCTTCCTTCCTAAGAAATGAATTCTTAAGCTTAAGTTTTCTACCTTTTTTCCTTTTCCTCTTGTTTTTCTCTTCCTTCCTCTCAAGAACGTTTTTCCTTCCCTTTTTTCTTTCTTTTTTCTTGAATAATGGCCAAAAGTCCTGAAAATATCAGCCAAACTTCCCTTTAAACCATCTCTCTCTCTCTCTCTCTCTCTCTCTCTCTCTCTCCAATTTCCAAAAATCAAGGTTAATTCTCCACCTTGCATTTTTTCATCATTGATCCCCTCTTTTCCATCTAATTTGTGCCTTAAAAGTCTTCATTTTCATCCATGTTTGCAGAGAGGAGATAAAAAGGTAGATTTTTATGTTAAATGCAGCAATAAATAGCATTTATTACTGCAAGGGACATGTGTGAAGAGGTGTCGCCTCACCGATGGTCAAGGCAAAGAGGCGATCGCCTCTTCACCAGACCTGTTGGGCCTTTGGGCCTAAAATGCCTGGTTTGGGCTTGATAAAAGGATAACGGGCTTAGTGTTTTTGGTTTTGGCTAAGTATGAAGGTTTCAGGTTGGGTTTAAGCTTTTGAATACACTCTAAAGAAGATCTCAGGCACTTCTTGCACTTAAAATTCGGACTGCTCATCACTGAGCTTTCGTTGCGGGCCGACCAAACTGAGGGTGTCCACAGTTTGCCCCCTTGGTTTTTCAAAAAAAAGATTTATGAAATCAACTTTTAAAAAAGCAACATGCATTATGGAAGTAAAAACAGCATACCTTACCTGCAAGCTTCGCTTGGGCCGTCAGCTTCGAGAATTCAAACCCAAAAGGTCAAACTTCAGCTTGAAACGTGACCGTGATCCTCGAGTTTTCCTGGCCCGATTAGTCACTCATTATAAATTGACGTAAATCCCAAGCCTTTCTGACGCGAAACTTACTTAATAAAGAAGAAAATGCAAGTCCCGAGCCTTTCTGATGCAGAGCTTGACTTGAAATGTAACCATGTTCCTCTGGTTTTCCTAGCCCGATCAATTACTCATTATAGGTTTGGCATGAACTCTGAGCCTTTTTGACTTGAAACTCACTCAGTAGAGAAGAAAATGCAAGTCTTGAGCCTTTCTGATGCAGAACTTAACTTGAAATGTAACCATGCTCCTTGGGTTTTCTTGGCCAGATCAGTTACTCATTGCAGGTTAACATAAATCTTGAGCCTTTTTGACACAAAACTTACTCAATAAGTAAAGAACATGTGAGTCTTGAGCCTTTCTGATGCAGAACTTACTCAATAGAGAAGAAAATGCACTTCAGGGATACAATCCGACCGGACACTCCTTAAAACGCATACTTCGGGGATACAACCAGACCAGACGCTCCTAAAAAAGGAAAATGCACTTCGGGGATACAACCCGACCAGACACTCCTTGAAACGTGCAATTCGGGGATACAACCCGACCAGACACTCCTTGAAACATGCACTTCTAGGATACAACCAGACCAAACGCTCCTAAAAAAGGAAAATGCACTTTAGGGATATAACCCAACCAGACACTCCTTGAAACATGCACTTCGGGGATACAACCCAACCAGAGGCTCTTAAGACTGATGCTTCGATCAGAAAATCTCTAATTCTTCAATGTTAACTTCGGTGTACACCCGAGAAGTGGAGTAGAAAATCTTCATCTTTCGAGAGATTTTTTTTTTTTTGAAATAGGTTCCACTGGGGATGCCTATTTGGTGAGCCGTATCTTTCCAGCTAATGGGCTTCGTCCTCCTTCCTCTTTTCTTTCTCAGTAAGTTTCTCTCTTTTGCCCTTTTGTTTTTCTATATAAACCCTTTCTTTCATCCTTTCAAATCACTTTTGCTTTCAAAGCTTTTTCCCTTTTTCTTTCAAATTCTTTTTCGTTTCTTTTCCTCTCAAATTCTCCTTTCTTTTCAATTGCTTTTCCTACTATGGATGCTACATGGACCCCAGATTTGCCCTCATAGGACTAGGTGATGCCTACTGTACGTCCAGCGCATAGTTTTGGCCTTAATCTCAGAGTTGAGATCCCTCTTCTCACGGATGTACGATCACATATCTGCGGATTGGCTACCGGAGAGGTTAGTAACCAAGTTTCTTGATTTTCTTTGATTTTCTTCTGCAAATAGGGTTAGAAAACATCGGGTTAATGATTATAAACATGTATGAATCATTAAAAACTAGAATGCAAGTGATTAAATTGAGGAAAACTAAAAAATTACAAAATTGGTCAAATTACCGGCATGAAGAGGCATCGCCTTTTCGGTGAGGCGATTGCTTCTTTGTTGAGGAGATCGCCTCTTCGTTGAGGCGATTGCCTCTAGGAGAAGAGGTGTTTACCTCTTCATGTGTAGAGGCGATTGCCTCCTTGTGAGGAGGCGACACCTCTACGGTGGGGCGATCACCTTTATGCATAGAGGCAGTCGCCTCTTCACCAGCAATCTGTATTGTATTGATCTCTAATGTGCATTATTCAAATGTTCAACTCTCTGTTCTCGTTTGGTAGCTTGATACCCACACACTCAAGGGCGCTAGTAACTTCAGCGATGCCCATATTTGGTATGATAGCTTTCCTCCCATTATCAAGACCCGTATATTCGACACCGGATTCTCCGACTTCATCCTCGCTCTACCAAGTTCTCAGGGACGAACAGACTATGAGCCTCTACACACTTTGATGGAGAGGTGGTCAAACACTACTCACACCTTCCAACTTCCTTTTGGCGAGTTCACTCCGGATTCGATCTCTTTTGCTGCAGTTACGGGGATCGCTTGTGCTGGGGATCCTGTTCCCTTTGACGCGAGTTTGCATCATCTATCTCCAGAGTGGCTCGCCTACATCGAGCGTTTGTTGGGTATGGTCCCAGATATGAAAGGGACTCGCACCATCAAGATCGACTCCATCAAGAGCTACTACACACCAGTGAGAGTAACGGCTACGACTTCTGGTCACCAGATTGATCAGGTGGTAAGGGCGTTCTTGGTATACCTCTTTGGGATGACTCTCTTTGTAGACACTGCGAGTTCCATCGACCTGTTCTTCTTGCCACCTCTGAGGGACTTTGACCTGGTGGCCACCTATGATTGGGGTAACTGTGCTCTTGCCTATTTATACAGAAGCATGGATGAGACTGTTCGGAAAGCCAAGAGATTCTGTAGCTTTTGGCATGTTGTTTTAGTACTTCTCTTCCTTTGCTCTTTTTTTATTGAGTTTGATTCAAGCATTGCCCCCACGATTTGCTAATGATGCTTCTTTGTTTTGTAGGTTTGGGCTTTGGAGCTGGAGCTAGTTATCGGGATATCCCACATTCATAACAGGCCCCTTCCATCTATGTAGAGGTGGGGTCCTAGCCGGGCTTGGAGGAAGCCTGTGGCTCGTGTACACATTCATCAGGAGAGTTTGAACTCCCTGACATCTAATGGGGTATGTACCTGCAAATCAAATCATGATTAGTAACTTGTTTATCAATTCAATTCAATTCATTCACTTATTTGTTTCAGATCCGTCTGGACTTGTGGGGCCCTAAGCATGGTTTTAAATAACGTAACGGCCGTTATTTCAAGGTTTTTTGGCCTCCCATTACGTTATCCACCGTTATATCATGGTTATAAATTAAAGTATAGGTAACGGCCGTTATTTATCAGTCGCGGCCGTTACCCACCACGACAGACCGTAAAATAACAGTTATTATTATTATTATTATTATTATTATTATTATTATTATTATTATTATTATTATTATACTTTGAATGATATGTGTATAATATGAATTTGTCATATATATATATATATATATAGATTGCATGAAATATATTATTAGTAATTTTAATCTTTATTTTATTCATTTATTATTTTTATTAAATTGAGCAAACTGATCATCCAAATCGAATCCAAAAATCATTAATTTGGAATTTAATATTTATTTTATCCATTTATTATTTTTATTAAACCGAGCAAACCGATCATCCAAATCGAATCCAAAAATCATTATTTTGGAATTTAATCTTTATTTTATTCATTTATTATATTTATTAAACCAAGCAAACCGATCATCCAAATTGAATCCGAAAATCATTAATTTGGAATTTAATCTTTATTTTATTCATTTATTATTTTTATTAAACCAAGCAAACCGATCATCCAAATCGATATATATATATATATATACTTTTTATCTTTATCTTTTCAATATTTCTTTTATTCTATACTTTTTATAAACTTTATAGTATTATGTGTATAATTATGATCTGAAACAATGTATTAGTTAATAGATTTGTAGTAGTATATGTAAAATTATCATGTGAGATAATATAACTAATGTTTGTTGTATTGCAGTTATACTTATTAAAGTGTTGTATGCTTATTTTTTCATAAAAACCTTCAAAATAATTATGATTCCAAGCATTTTACAATTTTTCAAAAAAAAATTTCGCCTCGGTAGGCCGTTACAGTTATTTATCATCGCGACAGGTCCGTTACCGTTACCGTTATACGCGACCGTGATTGCGGCCGTTACCGTTATTTGAATCCTTGGCGAGTCCTTGATAACATAACTAATCCCCACTCCACTCGAAGCTTCACAGATACTAGCATCAATGTTAATTTTCCAATAATCCACTACTAGAGGTTTCCACACAGAGGGATGCTTCTTTTTTTAGCCAAGTTCCCTATACCGAACAGATTGGAAAGAATCCAGGATCCGAACTGCACTTGCTGCAACCTCTAAGGTAGATTGGTCCATATTGTTATGGACTTTAAAAT
>CATIWK010621462.1:0-10358 GCA_949634005.1 Mallotus japonicus | reverse complement strand
GATGGTGATTTGGTAAAGCTCTTTTAGGTGTGACTTACTAGGTTCATATCTAATTGGTAATGAGAAGATAATATCAACACTTGATATTATTTGAAACTCCTTTCAAATCTAAATGTGAAAATCCCAATTATATACATTTAGTTCTCATAAGTTGTGAGTGACCCCTAGCATCGATATCATAACTACCCAATTAGAAATGAATACATGTATTGATTCACACGAACCTTTTGGTCATAATTATCGTGCACTAAAATCCCTTCATTAGAAGATCCCAATATAGCTTAGAGTCATGGTTTAGTTAAACTCTAATAGTTATATAATATGACCTCATCTCAAGTTCTAATTCTTGATAAAACATAACCAACATTGAAACTCTTTTAGTTCATGTCATGTTTGTCCTGACTAGGAACTTATTCATCAAGAAATAACTTAGATAGCATAGGATCTTATCCTGGTTCACTCCAGGCAATGAATCCCATATTGGCTGAACACTCATCCTTACACTTAACTGTCTAGAGCCACCACACGCCATATACCCATGTATGATTAACACAAGTATGTAAGCGGTAATAAACCCTAGTCACTTAAATGTGGATGACCGTGTCACCTCATGTCAAAGGACTGTATGCACCATTATGACCTAGATTATGATTGTTGACTATAAGTGAATATCCACACAATCACAAATCTAACGTCATATTCGATCCACCCATCATATGAGTATCTACATGTCTATTCTGATATCTCATATCAAGTAGTATGAGACTCACTACCTCCCACTATTAGTGTCATATACTAAACAAGGAAAATAGACAGAGGTGATAGTCAAATTAATATTATCCAAATATTAATTCACCGACTACGAACATTTTTATAGCATATATACTAAATAAATTTGTCACTCATATTACCAACTCTTGATAATAAATTTATTTAACATTATGCTAATGGATAAATATTCAATTAAATAAACACTTTAAATAATAGAATATTATTTTATTGCCATTTGGGATAATTTACAATGTTAAAATATATGATTGGCCTCTAGGGCATACCACTTATGCTAACACAAGGAGGGGTAATTTTTGGCCAGTTGTGGTCTGAAATCACCCATCTACATCTTTTTTATTGATTTATTTCTTAAATAAGTGGTTATTCCACATAGATCTGGGTTTAATTTATTTTTTGTGATTTCGTTGTCTTGTTGCAGCATTTAGTTTTTTGTCGCCTTGTTACGATGTTTTGTTTTCCGTCGTCTTATTGTGGCCTTTTATTTGTATTTGGGCGATTCAGACGAGCATATTTCATTAGACAGACACAAAGATAACAAATCAAATGGTTGTCAGTATGTTGCAGAACTTGAGTTATAGGTATTCTAGTCACTATAGTATTATCAAATTTGTAGGCTTTGAGCTGATTTATTATGCTATTAACCTAGGTGTTGTTTCATCCTTTATAGTTTTTAGTGAATTTGTATCTGTGTTTCTATGGATGTATTGCTAGTTTGAATTAAAGAAATTATTTTCTTTTAAAAAAAAGGAAAAATGGAAAAAAGAAAAGAAAAGATTTGTGACCCTTGAATAATTGGATACAGGTTGAAGAATATATATAGCCCATGCATAAAGCATTGTTGGACCTAATTGGCATGTTTAGCTTCAACCTAAATTCTGGTCCAATATGAAATTTTGTATATATTTATAGGTAAAGGTGCATTTTGGCCTTCCATGTTTTGCCCTAGGAGCAGATATGCTCCCTTTCTTTTTTTAGTCCAAATATATTAGGTTAAAGCAGTAAAGGTGCATTTTTGGCCCCTCATTAACGGTGGTCTGAAAATCAAATAGACAGTCGTTACATCTTTAATTGACATGGCAGCCATGCTAATTGGAATGGAGCCCACATATTCCACGTATGAACATCCATCTGTTGCATTGCATACCCCCAAAACCTCGTTCCTTTCAAGCATTCTATCAAATAATTTATGAGCTTCCACCACACTATAACCACCACCCACAACCCATCAACACCACTATTACCACCTGAAAATCACCACCGCCCATCAACACCACCATTACCACCTAAAGGATCTCTTTGCTATCATGATTCCAAAGATTCCAGAAAATTATTGCAAATAAACAGTGATCCTCCATAGACAGTCGAGACACAAAAAACAACGAAACCAATTAAAGACCGTCTCATGAGAATGACAAAACACATCCAATGAGGACCACAACCAGACATCAACCGCATAAGAACACATCCGCAACACATGAAGACTAGTTTCCTCACCATGATAGTAAATAGAACAGTGAATACTTACTGGAAAAAAAATTTAAAGCTAAATGAAAATATTGTTGCTCTGGGAAAAAAAACTTTGTTAATTCTTTTTTGTTTGTTTGTTTAATTAAAGAAGCATGCATGTTATTTTTTACTTGTGGTCATCTCTATGTTCGGTAGTAGCATTCTCATTTGAATATGGTTTGCTTTGTCCTCCAGTGCAACAATCATGGTAGCAAAAGTTGATCAAACCATTAGCAAGACGTTTAGTCCAAGAGAAAAGATGATCCTTCCATATTTACTAATGAAATCACTCATTAGATTCATGTGTGTTTCTAAATTATGGTACAATTTAATCTTCAAACATTCCTTCGCAGCCCTCAACCATTGCGTCTAGACACGCGTACCACCATTGCTGGAATTTTTAACTGCCACATAAACAACCAGCTTTGAGATGCTCCTTCATCGAAGTGCTATTGCAAACTCCGATAATAACTATGCATCAAAGAATTTACCATTAGTGGATAAACACCAAAACCAAGAATCGACAATTGATATGCTACTCAATGTTATCCCCATTCCCAACTCGGAGATAAGCACCTTTACGAACAATTTCCCGAGTTTCCCAGAGCCCAACAACCTGAAAATCACCACCTGAACCACCTCTAACAACATATGCTTTGCGAACAGTACCTGAGATCTTTTGGGGATTTCAGATTTTGGAACCAATTCGGGTTGCTAACTACTCTGTTGTGTATCCGACCTCTGTTTTCATCACCCCGTCAAGGCGTTGAAATGCGAGCTCCACTCCCTAGAAATAGCCAGCTCCGAATTGAGCGAACTCAAGGGTTAGATTATCTGGTTGCTCGAGATCATGATCTAGTTGCTGAAGATCTGAAGCAGTTGTTGGGAGAGGCAGCGGTGCTATCAGTTCAGTGAGTGAGCAAGCGAGGGTATGTATGTTGTTGACTCTATCGTCGGTGAGTGGAGGAGCTGGTTGCAGCGAAGTCAATGGTGGTTAGATGGTAAAGGGTACTGACTTGGGTATAATTGGGTAGGGGTAGGGGTGAAAGAAGGTTTTTGTTTTCTGGTTTAATGTCTTAAGGTTTTTTTGTTGAGTATAATTTATTTTCTTTGTTTAATGTTTTTTTAAATAAAATGTATTTATGCCACGTCAAATGCAAAAGTAACGGCAGTGAGGGCCGTTTGTGCCATGTCAGATTGAGGGGTTTAAATACTTGTTTTTAGCATAACCCTAATATATTTGGATAAAAAAAAAAAGAAGGCATATATGCTCCTAGGGCAAAATATAGGGGCAAAAATACACCTTTACCCTATAATTATTTATGTAATTGACAGTGTCACATAGTAAGATAGAACTTGATGACACAAAACCATGAGGACAGTTTTAGGATTAATTAGTTAAATAGTAATTTTTTTTAATAATATTAAAAAATTATAATTTCAACTTACGATCATACTCTAAGTTAAAAAAAGTAAAAAAATAACATGAAATCAAATAATATTTAAAACATCCACGTTATCTTAATTTAATAACTAATTTTTTATAGGTATAAGATTCGATATCAAGTCCTTATTTCTTCTTCCTTTCTCTCAATTTGTAACAGAAAAAAATATATCTATATTAATTTTGAAAATGAACAGTGAAAACTCTTATGAAAACAAATTAAATATACTTTGCTCGTGAGATTTAGCTTGAAAATCAAACCTTTTGTGGTACACAGAAAATATCGGTTTTGAAACACACACTCATCTTGTTGCTTTAGCCAAAAAAAAAAAAAAAACCTTTATAATGATTATGCTATGTTCTTACAAATGAAACAAAACGGAACATCCATCAATCTCTTATATTTTTAAAAAATGTCAAATGCAACAATTGTTAGGATTTAGTCAAAGTAAACATCGTCAAGGCTCTTAAGGCTCCCACATGTAATGATTTTTACAGAACAAATCATACTAAAATCATTTCACAAAGCCTTTAATAATGTCTTGTTTGCTACAAATATGATCTTGAATGCACTCTTTTGGGAGAAAATTTCACAATTTTAATCACAAAAATTTACTTAAAATACCAACAAATCCTATCCAAAATTAAACTCTCAAAAAATTAAACGGAAAGTTGAAAAAATAATTGAATATTTAACTTGTATCAGAAAAATTTTAAGGGTTTAAATCCTAAATACTTGATACCCATCAAAATTTCTGATCTATTAAACAAGAAAAAATTTAAAAAGAAAGTAAAAAAGGCAAGCCCATAGCCAGAATTATTATAGTTTGGTAGTTTCTTTCAAGATATCATCATTTGTGGATGGTTCCATGGCATGACATTGTCTACATGCCACCAAAATTGACTTGAGAAATCTTAAGCAAAACCCAGAAGACTTGTCTTTTTTCTTCTCTTGATTACCTTCTTTCTTGCTATCCAATCCTTGTTTTAGCAAAATTCCACCATTGTTATCATAATTATTTTTTCTCTTTGAATCCTCACGTTTCAGGACAGGAGGGACTACAGGCATGATATGTTGCCATCTTTGAGATGATCCATATAGTTGTGCCATAACTACTTTACTAGCCATTGGAGTTGATGACGACGACGACGACGATGATCTACAGCTTCCAGCTTTTCTTGCACGATACAGTAATCTCCTATCAGAATTCTCACTTGAACTTGTTCTGGCGCTGCTGCAGCTAACACTGCTTCTACTGCTATTAACACTATTGCTTCTTGATGACATAAGAGAATCCTTGCTGCCAGTGCTGCTGGTTCTGCTTGTTGTGCGAGAGGTGTTGTTGCTGTCGATAAAAGACATAGCTCCTATTGATTGTTGTTGTTTTTGCTGATGTTGATGATGGTGAAGTGGAAATGCATGAGGCAAGAGGCGACCATTGTAGAAAAGTTGATCAGCTGGAGAATTCTTGTATGGAGAATCCGGTGTTAAACATCCGAATTCGAAATCTGAATCTTGATCTTGAGTGCTTGGAGTACTAGGAAACGAGAAAATTTCTCTGGAGCTTGTCTTGCTGTGGTGTTCCATGGGAGAGAATTTTTTTGTGTGGAAGCTTTGGTGGAAGAGTGTTTAGGATTGTATTTATATTAAAGGTACACAATGTTGTAGATTGCAAAAGGTAAATGGTAGATTTATTTTTTCTTGTTAAATATGTTGTATCAATGAATAAGAAAATACATCATCTTTTGATTTAAATGATGAAAATTTATTTTTAAAATTATAAATTTAATTTTTTAATGGTTTTGTTAGATGACGTGTGGTGTCACTGTGCTGTGTGTATTTTAGGTTATTAATTCTAAAAAAAATAAATCTAATGTATAAAGAAGTAAATGTTAAAAAAATTTTACTTCCATATAAAATTCACCCAGTTTCAAATTTTAAAACAGTTAAAAAACATGTTAAAAACATGTAGTTATCAAATATCAAAAATGTCAAATATAAAAATAAGTAATAAAATATGATTATATATTAACAAATTAAATTCTGTTTTCTTCTCATCTAAAAGATATATAATACATATTTGGTAAAAAAAAAAAAAAAGATATATAATACATATATGAGAAAATTAAATGATAACTAATTAAACATATAAGAAAAACTATAACTTTAGTGGCATAAATCATGAGGTCAATACTTGCCAACTCAACTTATTCATTAAATTAGTTTGATGTATGGTAGTGTTCTAATTATTTTGCTCAGCGTGAAATGTTCCAAGGACTTGTGTCCTAAATGATGTGCCTATATATATATACACATATAATTTCCAAAAATATATATATATACATACAAAAAATACCAACTTTCAAAAATTGGGGGCTTTCTTTGATGATATATTCATTTCATCTGGACGAAAATGAAAGTGCAAATATTTGAATTTTATTTTTTTTGTAATATTAATACAACAGACACGTAACATTCGAATTATATATTGATTTAAAAATTAACATTTAAAAGATTGAGGCATTTTATAATAAGAGCATACAATAAGTTGACCATATGAAATGAAATTGGTAGCAAAACTAAAGAATTTTTGGGCGGTCGTAATTAAACTGCGAGAATGGTCTACTTGCTCTGATGAGTGGATAAGCATATAAAAAAGGACATGTAATCTAGCAAATACTTCATCAATTTATGTTTTATTTACTGGAGGATATGAAACATTATGCAATAGTATTTATTCAACTGCCTTCACGAGTAGTTCATGTGATAAAATGTGTAAACATCCAGTTTGAAGAAACTAGAAATCAAACTCTTCAGCCTTTATCATCTTCTTTTATAGTGTTGAAATTTAATCACTCGATGTATGAAAAAAAAAAAAATATTCAACCGATTTACTATTTAATAGAGTTTCGTTTAGTCTATGTCCACTTGCTTTTGATTTTTTTTTTTTCTTAAAGAACACAGCTCCCCAAATATACTCTTACACATAAAGCAAAAAAGATCTTTAATCTCAATGCTTAGAGGACTTAAAAAGAGAGAGGGAAGGTGGTCAAGGACACTAGTACCAACAAATGCTATAACAAATTGGTTATTTATTTTATTCGTTGAATATGTAATATTTTTTAATAAATGTTAAGTATTTAGTATTAGATCTTGGGTTACATAACAAAACAATAACTGTTTTTAATCATTTATCATAAGATATTATAAACTTGAATTAACACCGATAAATAATAAAATGAAAATAATTAAACTCGCATAATTTAAATAGAAATTATGTTATGACTTGAAATTGGTTGACATATTGATAATGTACTACTAAAATAAAACTTTATCATACATTCTTGCATTTTAAATCAATATTGTATACATGTATACAAATTTTCTCTTATTAAATCAATTTTTTTTTAATTTATATGTTTATATTGGAAAACATCTAATTGGAAATAATTTTTATTTTTTAGGAGGCATTTAGGTAGGCAATTGCTATGATTGGATCAACAAAGGTTTTTTCTTTGTGCTTGAGAGAAAGAGAGCAAAGGCTCATTTGGTGGGGACTTCTTGAAATGTACCCATAATTTATTTAAAAAAATTTATTAGTAAATCTGATTAATATATACTTTTGATGAGCTCTCTCCTCAAAATGAAGACAAAGTAGCTCTTACAAATATCACTTTGTCTCCTATTTGGGTTCTGAAGGAAACCTTTTGGGTCCATTTGAGCTCACCATGCCTTAGGGACCACATATCAGGCAGACTTAGTCTGCTTTTCCCTCCCCACCAAGCAAGTTCTTTGCTAGTTTCCTTTGCCGATACTCCAATGATGTCTTGTGGTTGGTCTACATTTGTAATAAAGAGTTGGGTATGCTATATCTTTGACCCATCACCATTTCCTTGACTTATAATTCCAAACATTTTTCTATAATGGGCCTGTTTTTGGGTTTTGAGTCTTGTGACCAAAAAAATGATCAAACTAATCATAACTTTAAAAAAAATTTGTACTTATATCGTCAACTAAAATTTTATTAATTTAATTATTATATTTTTATTAATTTTTAAATGATATTTATTTTTATTTTAAAAATCAAAATTAGTTTAAAAATACTTTAAAATCCTATACAAAAGAAAATTGTTCATTTTAGACTATTTTTTTATAAAAATATTTAGATACAAAAAGAAGCAAAACAAGTAAGTAAAATTATCTCCCTTACCATCATTTTATAAAATATATTTGTTTCAAAGAGTCGCAACTTCTAAATTAATTTTAATATATGCAATAATATTAAAAATAAAGGATAAGTACAATGTTAATTCATATGATTTTGTCTTTTGGTAAAATTAGTCCTATAGTTTTTTTTTTTTTTTGGTTTTTAAGTACCATATGTTTCACATTTTTTTTACACTTTAGTACCCTTCTAACAAATATTGCTTAAAATGTATGCTCTAATATAAAAGTAATATGAATTTTAAATGCTAAAATCTTATAATGAGTAATATATTATTCAACTACCAATAATAAACTCACAAAAAATTAAGTTTAAATTTATTTCAATTTAATTATGAATAAAAAGAAATAAATTTTAAAATAAATTCACAATATTTTTAAAAGTAACCAATTGGTCAAATTGATCGTAAATCATATATAGAATAAATTTGTCGTTGAAATTTAATATTATTTTAATTTTTTCTCATAAAAAAATGATGATATTAGTTAGGAGGGTACTAAAGTGTTAAAAAAAAAATGAAACACATGGTACTTAAAAAAGCCAAATATATATATATATATATATATAGGACTGGTTTTGCCAAAAGGCAAAACCACAGGAATTAAAATTATACTTATCGCTAAAAATAAAATATATAAAGAAAATATTATTGGAAATCTAGAGGGGGCGAATAGGGGTAATTAAGGTTTAGAGGAAAGATTGAAAATTAAAGGTGGTTTAAGAAAAAATAAATATAAATAAGAACAAGAGTAAGAATAAGAATAAGAGAAACAAGATCAAGCACAAAAGCCCAAATGATTTTAGAGAGTTCGGATTCTTAACAAATCCTACATCTCCCACCTAATTTATATCAATCTATTAATTTAGATTAATTGCACAAGAGTTTTTAAAAACTCAACTCAAACCTTTGCAACTTGAGTTTTCAAGTGTTTTCTAGGCTCATCCTTAAACTTATACTCAAGTGTTTTCAAGACTCACACTTAAAACCTTTCCAATTATGTTTTCAAGGCTAACTCAAAACCTTGAAAACAAGTTGGATCTCAAGGGGTCAACAATAACCCAAAGAGAAAGATTCTCACCCACTTCTTCAACCCCAAAGAATGATTAGATGAAAGAATCTTAACTCTATCACTCACCCAACTCTTACAAGAAGGTATACACAAACTAAATAAGAGTTTGTTTATAAACAAAAAATATACAAAAAATTATGAAATAAATAAATTTAGCTCAATGACTTTTACATAATAATTTTGCTCCTCAAAGTCTCTAACTCTTCAAATGATGTATTGATCTTGTATTTATAGTGGAGGGGCCAAAATATAGTTGTTGGGGCTTTGACTTTCATCCTTTAAACTTCTCCATCTTCATTTAATGTTTCTTTCACTTTTTACAAGAGAAATGACGCTCATGATCATGAGGGAAGGTGTCACAATTATGACCTCCAATTTCATAGTCGTTGGAGCTCTGAAATAGCCGTTATAAAAGTTGCCAAGTTGAGGCAGTGATGCTCACGATCTTACTCCCGACCATGACTGAGACTGTGAGGTGGTGTTGCCACTTTTTTCACTTAAATTTTACTTACTCGGGATCCTGATTGGGATGCTTATGATCGTGAGAATGATGCTCATGATTGTGAGGCGGACTGTAAGGGTCACTGCCAATTCAGATGATATGAATTTGACTCTCCTTCAGCTTACAAGGAGTCTTGTGAATTTTAAATGACTTTATTTTAACTCTAATTTATTGCTCATTGATTATGACTTTGATCCTATCTTAAATACACATATAAACACACATATTAGTATACTAATATTGATTTTCAAAATCAAAATCAAGGGTAATCAAAATATTGATCATGCAAAAGTCAACAAATATGTTTAACCATTACACGAACAAATTGAAAAACAATAGTCAAATGCCAACCTTTAAACTCTGGGCAAGTAACTCACTAGAATAAAAAGCCACATCCAAAAATCAATTATTTCCTAGACTATTAATTTCAAGCCAATTAAATCTACTTATATAGTAGATGAAAAAACTTAGAATCCTGGTTTTCAAACCTTTTTTGGATTTTGCTAGCTATTATAGGAGATTTGTGAAAGATTTCTCCAAGATTGCCACACCTTTAACAAGGTTAACCCAGAAGAATGTCAAGTTTGTGTGGACTGATAAATGTGAGGAGCACTTTTAGTTGCTTAAGGATAGGCTAACTTTAGCTCCAATATTAACTCTACCTTCAGGGAATGAAGGGTGTTGACCATTTGCATGATCAAACTCCTAATTTTGATCTTTGACAATCAATTTAAGTTACTAATCTTTTTATTTAAGTGTGTATAAGTTAGGACTTTATTGGAAGTCTAAAATGGTGAAGAAAAATTATAGGCTGATTC
>CATIWK010621361.1:0-15642 GCA_949634005.1 Mallotus japonicus | reverse complement strand
TATATATATATATATATATATATATATATATATATATATAGATGAAAAAATAATTCAAATTTCTGAACTTTGGTTTCACTTCGAACCATTTCAAAATATCTATTTGCTTTGAATATTCGCTTCGAATTGCTCTAAAAATTTGGAGAAATTCAGAGTGGAAAATTAAATTTTTGGGTCGGGACCAGAGAATTTGCATTCGCCAAACTGTTCCGACTCGTGCACAGCCCTCCTAAGTGGCACTATTAGTGTAGGACCTATTACCACATTATTTATATATTTGTATAAAAAGATTAAACATTTTCAATTCATAGCAATTTTGTTCCAAATTTTTAATTTTAGCATAGTATTTTAATTTTTCTAAATATATTACATTTTATTATTAAATATACAAAAGTATCAATTATTTTTATAATTTACAAAATTTTAAGAATATATCATACTTAACATTACAATACATTGATCTACTTACTAAAATTTTTAATTATTGAATTATTTTGAAATAAAGTAATATTTACATAATTAAAACTAAAAGTATTATTAAAATTAAAAGTGCAAATTACATTAATCTCACCGAGGTTAGGCCTAATTTACATTTCAAATCCTTATGTTTCAAAATCGAATATTAACCTCCCTATAGTTTCAAAATCAAACATTTAAAGACTTTTATTGACTTTTTTGCAAAAAATGATCATTATACCATTGTTTTAACATATGTCTTCTCTAACCCCATTACATATAATCCCTAGTATTTATCCCAAAGTTTATGTTTGAATAACAATGAGAATTGGTGAAATTACTTTTAAAATATACATTTATAATTTTTTAAAAATTTTTTATTCAATAAAAATCATTTATTAATATTTCTTAAAAATTTTAAAAAAAGTTAAAAATAATTTTTATAGATCTAAAAATTTTAAAAAAATTTTCAATCAATCCATATACATTTAATAAAAAGAATTAAAAATTTTCTATACAAAAAAAATATATTTTAAAAATTAAAAATTAAAAAATTTTTAGATCTACAAAAATTAAAAAAGAATTAAAAATTAATAATTTTTAGATCTATAAATAAAATATTAACTTTTTTAAATTTAAAAAAAATATAAAAATTGGAGAAGGATAAATGCTAGGGATTTGATGTAATAAGGTTATAAAAGACATAATTTTTCAAAAAAAAAAAGGTTAGAGAAGATAAGGGTATAATGGTCATTTTTGCAAAAAAGTCAACAAAAGTTCTTAAGTGTTCGATTTTGAAATTATAGGGAAGTTAATATTCGATTTTGAAACAGGAGGGTTTGGTATGTAAATTAGGCCTAACCTCAGGGAGGCATGTAATTTGCTCAAATTAAAAATATATTAATTCATGTGTTAAAAAAATTATTATTATTATTATTATATTATGTATTAAATTTTTAAACACATGAATTTAAATTTGATACATGTATTAATGCTTTTTAACTTTTTATACATGTATGGACATATATTTAATTTTATTAATTTTTATGGTTATTAATCATGTGAAATATTTTATTTTTTGAATAATTTATTAATTACATTGATATATTTTAGTATTAAATAAATAATACACATTTAAAATTTTATATTTAAATATAAAATTATGTAAATATTTTATTAATTAGAATAAATATTATTTTATTTTGAAATAATTTAGTAACTAGATTAATGTATTTTATTGTTAAATGTATGATGTATATTTTTAAATTTTTATAAAGGTCTATTGGTGAAAAAATCCAAACCTTTGTGATCTTTTGCAATTTAATCTCAACTTTTTAATTTTTGCAATAATATCTCAAATTTAAAAATTATTTGCATTGTTAGCACATTAATGAATCTGGTCAAAATAGATTTCAAAAACGCTAAGTTGGCGCTGAGTTATCATGCCAGCAACTTGAAGATGAGTTTTCACGTACACTCATTTTTAGGTTGCTAGAATGATAACTCAGTAACTTATATTTTTAATTAATTTTAAATAATTAAAAATTCAAATTATTTAGAGTAGTAAATAAATTTTTATTAAAATAATTATAATGAAAATCATTTATAAATTTAAAAATTTAAGAATAGTAAATGTAATTATCTTATTGCTGTATCCATGATCTTTTTAATTTTAAATACATAATTCTTTGTATTAAAATTGATTAAATTGGTTACATTAAAATATTTTATCAAAATATAAAAATTTGGGATTAAATTGCTAAAATTTTCAAATGTTTAAATTTTTTTTTATCTCAATATAGACCATTATAAATTTAGCAATTTAAAAAAAAGGTACTTTGGATATTTATCAAATATCACATAAGCATTTTCATTTATTTTTGACAAAATAACTATGCGTGTTAAAATTGCTAATATTTGTTAAACCTGGCATGTTTTGAAAAATTAAAAAATTAAGATAAAATTATAAAAGTTGTAAAATCTTAAATTTTTATACTAATATTCCTAAAATAAATAGCTGTAAAATAATCAATTATTTTTTAAAAAGAATTATTATGTCAAATACTCAATTGTACTGATGTATGATGGGAATAGCAGTTAGCATGTTTATAAATATGTATGGATTATGGATAGCATATAGACAGATATCACTAAAGTTCATTAATCTTTCTCAGCTTTTAAATATTGTTGAAAATGAAGATTGCTGAAAGAAGAAGAATGATCGTCCACAGTTATCCTATGCTACTCACCATCAAGGTTGTTACTTTCCTCCTTTTTTATCTTCCCCAAACAATTTCTGCACAAGGCGCGCCACGTACTGTGACAGGTTCAACTCTTAACAGCTTGAATTGCAGTAAAGAAGGAAAATTGCATTGTGATGAAGGTATATATATTCGTTATTAATCCGCCACTAAATTTTGCGGCCAAGCTTTTGTTTTTTAGTGTATGTATCAATAGATTTACTTTTTTTTTTTCTTGTGAAGAAAGGATGGCGCGCTGTTAACTCAAATTACATAGAGATTTTTTTTTTTTCCTCAAATTTTGCTGCAGCGTTTGCGTTAGCAAAGGTTCTGTCTGCACTGAAGTTGCAATATACGCCTTATGATTTTTGTTCGGATGATGGCTCAAAAGATATTTACACTAAATGCGACTGCGACAACTACCCTGATCACTTTTGCCACATTGTTAGGATGTAATATTGTTCTTATGAACTTAAATGATTGTATTTTCTTAATTAATATACTTGCTTTAACCTCTTTTATTTCTAAATAAATACAGTGCAGTTGCTAGAGTTATGGACTTGGACGGTGGGAGTATCAGTGAATATGTGTCTAATCTCACTTATCTCAAGTATCTGTGAGCATCCATATTAATTTGTTTTATATCATTTTTCTTTTTTTAATCAATTAGTTTTTCCTCAGGCAATTATTATTATTATTGTCATCTCGTTCTTTATGTACGAAAAAAAATAATAATTACAGTAAGACATCTTTATATATATATATATATATATATATATTAGTTTAAGGGTTATTTCTAAAAAAAAAAAATATTAGTTTAAGGGTTACTATTAAAAAACTCATATTCATGTAAGAACATTTCTATAATTAGTAATATATTATTCATATTAGTAATATACTGTTATTCATACATTTTTGTAAAATATATAATTATGAAAAAAATATTATTTATATAAACATGAGAGGCATAGACAATAGTTAAAAATATTGATAGAATTATTATGGCAAAATTCATTTTTAAGCCCCTGAACTATAGCGATTTATTCTATTGAGCCCCTATCGTTTTATTTTGTTTCATTGAGCCCCTATGCATTTATTTATTCACCTATTGAGCCCCAATTTGACAAATTCTATAGAAATGTGCAAAAAATTTAGGGGCTCAATCTATTACATAAATAATAGTATAGGGGCTCAATGTATACATAAATAATAGTATAGGGGCTTAATAGGTGAATAAATAAAAGTATAGGGGCTCAATGAAACAAAATAAAACGATATGGGCTCAATAAAAAAAATCACTATAGTTCAGGGGCTTAAAAATGATTTTTACCAATTATTATTTATGTCTTAAACTTCTCAAATCTTAAATATTTTTTTTTGCTTGATCTAAATTTTTAAATTTATAAATCTCTTTTTGTCGAAAAATGTTTTTTCAAGATAGCTACTTTTATATATGGCCAGAGGGTCAAATTGAACCTTCGATTTTAGGTGGAAGTCAGCATTGGATTTTCAAGCTTTTTTAAGTCACAATAGGAACTTTCTCTTTTAATAGTATACCGTATTGAATCTCTTGTTAAAAAATTTAAAATTTTTCTTAGAAGTAAAAAAAATTACGATTAATCCAATAAATTTTAAAAAATTAATTTTAATAGATGAAAATTATTTAGACTAACTAAAAATTGATAAATTTATTTTTAAAATATACATTACTTAATTGTAAAATTTTTAATATATACAATAATTTTTAAATTTTTTATAAATTTAAAATTTTAAAAACCTTATAATATAAGTCATAACCATTTCAAAGAAATTATCAATTTTATTTATTAATATAAATAATTTTTCATTAGTCTTAAAAATGAATTGATTAATAGCTAGAATTTTTGTTATTTAACCATTAAAAATAAATTTATAAATAAAATTAATTTTTTTATATATTTATCACTTGATTGTGAAATTTTTAAAATTTCTAAATCTATAAACAATTTTAAAAAATTAATAAATTATTGGGTAGGCTTAAATTTTTTTTATAATTAGGTGATATATATTTTAAAAAATTTATCAATTTTATTTATTAATTTAAATAATTTTTCATTAGCTAATCATTAAATTTAATTTTTAAAAATTTATAGTAATTAATTGTAAATTTTTTTTTATGAAATGGTTCAATATAATTTAATTTTTTTTTTTAAAAAAAAAAGTTCCCACTGAGATTAAAAAATGAAAATTCAATGCCGACTTTAGACCAAGATTGAGTGTCCAATTTGAGCATTCAATCTTTATTTATGGTATAGATACGTATAGACTACCGGGGGAAAAAAAGTAAATTTAGGAACCGTTGGTCAACAAAATTGAAAAAATGTCAAAATAATTATTTATTTTTATTTTATTAAATGTATTTAAATTGTAGTCTGTAGATAAGAAAATTTTCTAATAAGAAATCAGAGAATTTTATACTGTGCATTTTAATATTTGCTATGTTGGCAATATTAGTAATTTATCACTAAAACATAAAAAAATCAAAATCATTCTTTTCATTCTAAATTTAATAATTTGTACATGTACTAAACAAACTAAAGGCAATCTTTTTTTTTTAACGGATTTTTTTTTTTTTGAGATTTTTTTGACGGATTTTTAATTTATTACCTGTAATTAAACAGTGATTTTGGCTCGATGAATCTTCGTGGCAACATTCCTGACAAGTTAGGAAATCTCAAACATCTGGAGAATCTGTAAGTCATGAATACTATTTTTGTCATAAAAAATTCTTATTTACTTTGGATGCACAACATTTAATGGTTAAATTGAACTTTTTGCCAATTTGTGGTAAAAAAAAAAAAATTATCAATTTGTGGCAGTTTTTTTAAAAAATTATCATTTTATAATAAAAAAATAAAAAAAAATTATGAAAGATCAATCTGCCAATCAAACTGGCAGAAATGCTATTAGACAATAGTCTCCAACAAGATTCTGCTACGTACTTTCACTAATTTCACTAGGTATATTAAAAAAAAAAAAAAACCAACCTCAACTGTTGCAGACAACATAAGCCACAATGGCATATATATATATATATATATATATATATATATATGTTAAAATAAATTTTTTTCTATTATATTTTCTAAAAAATAATCATTTTATTTTTTTTCAAAATAAATTTTATTTTACAAATAATTATTTTAAATGCGTGAAATAAATTTTATTTAATGGTGAAAATGAAAATATAAAATGAAATAATAAAATGACTATTTTAATTGAAAATGCATTTTTTAACATGATTTTATTAATTTTATTAATTATATTAATTAACTTTAAATAAAAATTTATTAATTATAATT
The DNA here is from genome assembly GCA_949634005.1 of Mallotus japonicus. NCBI lineage: Eukaryota > Viridiplantae > Streptophyta > Magnoliopsida > Malpighiales > Euphorbiaceae > Mallotus > Mallotus japonicus. The sequence continues at coordinate 9,605 of CATIWK010621361.1, read as the reverse complement.
TTATAAAATATAAACATTATATATTTAAATTTTTCTCTTATTTTTCTTAGTTGTAAAAATATAAACATTATGCTTCTTCTTTCTCTAACTTAAAAATATATACAATAAAATTTATAATATAATTTGTAATTCTAGTGGCAAAATCAAGTAATTTTTTTATAATAATTTTTTATGTAATATAATATATTTTTGCATGTAATTTATTATTTTTATATGTAGACATATATTTTACTAATTTTTTAATATAATAATTTTAATGATGTAATAATAATAATAATAATAGTTTTTTGACATCTTTCTAAATTAATAATAATATTATTAAACTATTTCAAAATATTTTATATTTTACCTTACAAAAAATATTATAATTTAAATTATTGTTATCATTTACATTATTATTTCAGGTTCGATCATTTGATTTTAAAACTCAAAACTTGACTCGAATTGATTGAGCTTCATTTTGAAAATTTGAGCTCGACTCAATTAGATAACTCTTATACTCAAATTCGACTAGACTCGACTTGGATAATTATTTAAAATTTTAAAAAATATATATATATTTTTTAAATATTTGGGCTCAACTCAGTTTGATAAAATTTGTCATTATATTAAAATAAAAGCGTAAAATAGTAAATATATACAGGTTAGATTAGATTGATTAAGTTTGTGAGCCTATCAAGTTAAATATTAAAGAGTTCCAGCTTGACTCGACATTCTACCCGACTAATTTGAACTCGAGCTAAGTTGATGCCGAGTAGCTCGTGAATCGACTTAACTTGGTTACACCCCTCCATAATAATAATAATAATAATACATAAAAACTGTTAATGGCATATAATTTATGGCATGTAAAAATCTTAAAAAAAAAAAACTGTTTTTTAATAATTAAAAAAAAAACATTTCGCCACTTTAAGTGGGGGAATGTAGATTTATGTTTGGGGAATGTATGTGTTTAACCAAACATAAATATACATTCCCCCACTTAAAGTGGCGAAATCTTAAAAAAAAAATTCCATTGATATTTTTGCCACCTAGGCAAAAATTTCATAAATTTATATTTCTAAATTATCACGAAAATGGAATTTTTTTAAAAAATACCACAAAAGGATTTTATTTATTTTATTTTTTTTACACAAATTGGTAAAAAACTCTGTTAAATTTATAACATAAAAATACAATATTTTTTTTATTAGCTAATATACCTGGTAGTCAGATACATACAAATTGGTAAAAGCATTCAAAATATATATCAGGAATCTTGCGGTCAGATATAATATACCTGAAATAGATAAAAATGTATCTTTCATCAAATACTTAATACGAGGTCTCTTAGTTAGCAGTTGGCCTGTTGCTCTGATTGCAATTACTAATTTAATAAATATAATGCCACAGCTATCTCGAGCATAACTTTCTCAATGGTTCAATGCCTCCATCACTCGGGAATTTATCATCCCTTCAAGTTCTGTAAGTTGCATTAATTCCCAATCACAATCTAATTTTGATCAAATTAATACGTACTCATAGAAACCTCCATCAGCTGAACCAAATTAAATACTTGGAATTGGATATCATAAATATAACATTCACTCTGATTGCCATTGCTTATTAACGTAATACATGCCGCAGCAATCTCCGGGATAACTTTCTCAATGGTTCCATACCTCCGTCTTTCGGGAAGCTGTCATCCCTTCAATATCTGTAAGTTTCATTCATTCTGAGTCACAATTAATTTGCTTCATTTTTACTTTCGTTTTCAGGGAATTTTGTTCTAGTTTTTTATTCCACCTCCATTTCCATAAACATGCTGCCTAAATTAAGAAATTTGTTACCTTTTTCTTTTGGGATATTTTTCAGGTATTTGTACAACAATAGACTATCTGGTCAAATTCCTAAAGAACTTGGCAATCTCATTAAGCTTGAGGACATGTATAAAATCTAAACTCCTTTAGTTTCCACTTTCCATGGACTTCCTGGTTTTTTTTTTCTTTTTTTTTATTAAATTAGTTTAATTAATTAATTAGGACACTATCGGATAATGACCTCACTGGTCCACTTCCACCAAAACTTGGAAAATTGAGCAAACTTCGAACGCTGTAAGTATAAAATTTTTAAAACAAAGATGAGTAGTAGTAAATTAATTATTGTTTGAACCATCAAATAGGTGTGTGTGTATATATATATATATATATATATATTAATATAACCCTTGTTTCAGTGATGTGGATTCAAACAAGTTGACTGGAAATTTGCCAGATACTTATAAAGATCTCAAAAATCTTATCAGATTGTAAGTGGTGACCAGTCCTCCTTCCTTTTAGCCTAAATTTTGATCCGTGATTTATCTTTGCTTACGATAACTTAACTGATCAATATGCAGCGACGTATCTGGGAACAACTTGAATGGCTACATACCAGAGTTCATCACAAATTGGATAGAACTCGGATATATGTGCGTAAGAATTAGTTTATAGTTGCCATCATATGCATGCCGCTAGCAAAACTTAAGTTGCATATTGAAAGAAGGATAAAAAAAAAAAAATCCGAGTTTTACGTTTTGACAGTTTTTAGTATATATTTTTTTACGACAAATTAAAATATGCGAGAATGTTAAGATATATTGACTCAACTTTGTTAATGAATTTAATATAGCAGATGCGAGAAGTGCAATGTAATATAAATAATTATTATCTCAGCGCCATATTATATATGAGAAATAACATATGAGTATCACATCATAAAGAAAATAACATGTTAGCTCTTACAGGTCAACATTGGACTCGGAGAACTCCAAGAACAAAAAATTGGTGGTGTTATTATTTTTTTATGTTAGATATTATTTATATTAACTTTTCATTAAAAAAATATAATAATTATATGGTATATTACAGTGTACTATAAAAATTTTAATAAAATTTTTTAGGTAAAAAATAATGATAAATAAAATTATGAAAAATCATTTAATTTTATGATAAAATTATGAAATGGTTCGTAGTTTAATGGTGCAATTTTAATTATATCTTTATTTATTTTTTAAATCGGAAAAAAACTGTTTTTCGAACTGAATTGAACAAAAACTTTTGATCACCAAACCGAATCAAACCGAAAACTTGGAGCAATTATGGACTCTTAATTTTTAAATTTATGATATTTTGAAGCAATTTTAAAAAATTATATTCTTTGAATCGAACCAGACTGTGCTCACACCCCTATTAGCTCCATGTCAATAATATTCTGACAGTATATATGATATATTTGAAATTACTAATAATAGAAATCACATAACTTAATTTTTTATTATAAATTATTAAAATGTGAAACTACATGCTAATTTTCTTTTTGTACTTAATTATCCCATAAAGAATCACCGAATGACATGTATGCTTAAGTTGAGTGCGCCATGCGAGTCTTGCTACATTTATCGGCCCGGAAAGATTCAAGTGGTCGTTTGTTCTATTTACAGAAATCTCATGGGAAATGATTTTCGCGGCAATTTACCCCTTGGAATTCTTTACATGCCAAATCTTAGGTCTTTGTAAGTGCAGTTCTATTTTGTATTGGATTTTATACATTTCTTTATTTGACATGTTTCTGAAGTCATTGTTTGTTACAGGCGGGTAAGTGACCTACAAAACGCCGGTTTCTCTTTTCCAGGACGTGAAAAAATTTCAAGTGGGACAAATATAAGTGAACTGTGAGTTGCCTGTTACTTCTTGTGTATTTTCCATGAAGTACAAGAGCATGGAAACTTCAGTAGCATATATATGATACATGGTAATTTTCATTCAAGGTACTTAGGATTTTGACTAAATTCAGTGTACCATCTAACTTTAAAATAATATCCTAAAACTCTCTAAATTTTAATTTGATTACCGTAAAAGCTCATAAAAATTACTTTTCGATCAGAAAAAAGACATGCAGCTGATGTGGACAGGGTAAAAAAAAGTATTATATTCTATAAAAAGTATTATAAGACACATAATACCACATAGTACCACATCAGCATCATATGTCCTGCTCATTCTCTTTTTTCTTTATTTTATTTTATTTTACCTCTTTCTTTTCCTTTCTCTAACTTTTCCACTAAACAAACAATTTCATCTAATCAATTTCTGTTTTGGTCAAAAAAAAAATAATCAATTTTTGTTTTGAAAAATAATATTCAATTAATTCATTGTACCCAGATATAACATGAAATCCATTATTATCTTTCTCTTTTGGCTAATTTTCTCATAACATTCATTTTATCAAAATCAAACTTTGACTTTAGTCTTTTTTCATAGATCTCATTTTCTGAAGCTGAAAAAATCGAATAAGAAGAGGAGGCAATGACTTTGAGACTTAGTTGAGGATGTCATGTTATTGCACGATTTCGTTATATCTTTTTGGAATAACCAGTTTTGATTTTCTGATTTCTCTTTGCTCTTATTAATTTGTTTCATTTTTTATGAAATGTTTTTGCGTTTTTTTTTTTTTGTGAAATTAGCGAAGCATTTTTTTCTGACATCTCCACATTCGATACTTCTTTCTTTTGTACTTGCTTTTTCGATCAAGATACGGCTCTTTTCTTTTCTCTCTTATATTTTTGTTGAGCGAATAGTAAAATCAAGCCAGCCTCCCCTGATTTGGTGGTTGAGGACTTGGCATAGTTGTCGGTGGAGAGGGTTCAAATCCCCTACCCTCTCCATGGTCAAAAAGAAAAAAAAAAAGTAAAATCTCGGATCCTTTTTCTAGATTTTCATGCTGATGCACAAATCTCATCATCTTACATGTGCAACCTATCTTGTATTGATCTTGGACCTTGAATGCAACGGATTTGAATAACTGCTTTTCATCGGGGTTTGTCAACTTGGTAGATAGTTATTTTGGAATATTTTAGAGACAAAGCTTCTTTTTTTTTTTTTTTTTAGCAGATACAAAGCCTTACTCATTCAATATTTTCTATAAAAAAATTTAACACAAATACCACGCCATCTTCATCTTCCTTCTTTAAAGAAGAAATATCTTGTTTTTTATTTTATGGGCATTGTCAAAAGACAATCAGAAAAAAATATTCACTATATGGAAAATTATTATAATACTACAAAATATTTAACTCTTACACATTCAAAACATTTAACTCACACACACCCAAAAGCTCAAGTACACCCAAGAGAATTTCTCATAAATTCTCTACTAATATAGCTAATGGCTTTCAATGGTACACCAAATATTAAGGTGATTGACACATTTAACAAAGGAAGCAAAGAGTTCAATTTATAACCCACTCACTCCCTCCTTCCTTCTCTTCTTTCCAATGTGGGATAACCATCTTTTATTTATTTTTTTTATCATATTTCATCACCACATAGGTGACACGTCATCGTTTTGTCAGAATTTTAATCGGAAATTGATTTTTATGATACTAAACTTAAAATTTAGAGAGTTTTAAGTGACGATTTAAAAGTTAGGTAATATGTTAGAATCTAGTCAAAATTTTGGATACTATGAATGGAAATAACCCATATGAACCACTGGCTTAATGTTTGACTCATGCTGACAATAAATAGATAAAATCCTTCAATGGTGTCCGCACAGGGTACTAAGGAACTGCGCGATTCATAGCTTCATTCCTAACTACATTGCTAAATGGTCATTGTTAACATACTTGTAAGTTCCTTCCTTGTTCATCAGCCAGAAGCAATTTTCCAATTTTCCTTTTTGGATTATATTTTTTTCCTTGCGGAAAAAATTGTAAGCTATACATCTCTAATTTCATTGTGTTTGAATCTATACTCTAATATCGTATTTTCTGATAAAACATTTTGCTTTTTTTTTTTTGTTAATTTGTCTCAATTAGTGTACATCTTGGGTGTTATATTATGTTTTGCAGGGATTTGAGCTTTAACAATTTAAGTGGTCCAATCCCAAAATTTGGCGAAGATGTCAGAATGTATGCAAGCAATACTATTTGAACTTGGTCAATCTATATATCCGTCGTAGTAGTTGTTCCACATCCCCGAAAAAATTCTTATCCTTTGAAATTTCTGGTTTTTGCTTAGTGTTTTGACAGGAAATAAGCTAGACGGGCGAATTCCTCCTTCCATTAATAATAGCACGTATGTTTATATATAAAATATATATCTTTCCTATTAGTTCTCCATTTGATAAAATATTATTTGATACATATATTTGCAGCATAGTATGGAGTTTAATACGTGTTATATATATATATAGCATAGTAAAGAGTTTAATAAGTGTGTAACAAAAAAAAAAAAGAGTTTAATAAGTGTGTAACAAAAAAAAAAGTTTAATACGTGTGTGCGTGTGTATATATATATATATATATATAAGTGTTTAGTAATTTCATTTCTACTTACAATTGCTATCATTAATTTGAACACTTCAAATGATACTTTATAAATTATTTTAATAAGTTGAGATCAAATTGGCCCGAGCAGTAGCGACAAGCCCACCCCAACAGCTACCAAAAAACCCTCTGTCTATGTGATATCATATGATATAGTCTTCCTAGTTTTTTTGCTTTTGATCTTATGGTTTAGTCATATTTGTTTACTTCTACCCCCTTCTAGCTACGCGAGTGAAGATATATACACAAATTGTTTATTTGCTTTTGGTAAAAAAAAAAAAAATTTTGTTTATTTCCTAATTAATAATGATGAATTGCTCTATTGCAGAGATCTCTCGTATAATAATTTCGCAGCTAGGCCACTGCCTAGGGATCCTAAAGGGCAAAACCAAAACGTATCAGAGCCAATCATGTAAGTGTAGCAAACTGTTAGTTTCCTATAAAACCTTTTTGTTTTCTGCAATTAAAAATTTTAACTTGAGCTTGTCTTCTTGCATCCTGCGGACTTGCCATCATGTTTCCTGCTGCTTAACCAGCAAACCAAATTGGTAAGATTATGATGTATGTAAATATACTTTTCCAATTTCCCAAGTACTTACACACACATTACGCGTTTTACGCGTAATTTTTTTTATTATCTTTGAATTTTTTTTACAAAATAAATTTTAATTCATTATTTAAAATTTAAAAATAAAAATGAAAAGTATCATAATATATATTTTATTATATACATATAAAAAGATATCATTTTTAAGGGTTATAATCTTACAATATATTTTATTTTGAAAATTATATTTTATCTTTTCACCTTTAAATAATAATTGTAGTTTAATATTTTTAACAATAATATTCTTCTAAAATAAATTATAATCTTTTATTTAAAATCTTGTCTCTTATAATAAATTCTAATATTTTTAAAAATAACATAGGAAAAATATTAAAATTATTTTTCTAACAAATTAATCTTTTTAGTCCATAGTGTCTATTTATATTTATTTATCTCCATTAAAAACACTACAAGATTCTGCCGATTTAGCGACAGAAAAATTTCTAAGGTAAAACGCTCATCACTAAATTTAGCGACGGATTTAGAATTTCCATCGCTAAAAATAGCAACACCGAATCCATTGCTAAATTAGCGACGGATTTCCAAATTCCGTCGCTAAATTTAGTAAAATAATTTCATCCTATTTTTCTTTTATTAACAATGAATTTTATGATATTTAATTTTTTTTGACTTTATAATAATAAATTTAAAAAAGGTAAAATAAAATATATAATATATTTTAAGTACTCATTCATTGAAAAATAATTATAAATGGCCAAATACCTTCTTTCACATCTGAACTTTATCACTTTGATCTATTGCACACATCAACTTTATTTTTTTCCTATTGTACATATGAATTCAATTTTTTTTATTCTATTGAACGTATGAGTTTCTAGCGTGGAAACCAGCGTGGACAAGCACTTGAAGTTCTATAGAATAAAAAAATTTGAATTCATACGTATAATAGGAAAAAAATAAAGTTGAGATGTACAATAGATCAAAGTGATAAAGTTCAGGTGTGAAAAAAAGTATTTTGCCATTATAAATTCAATACATTGTTAAAAAAAAAAACCTTACAAATAAGTTAAGTTCACTATTATATCTATAATAAAAAAAACTACAAATAGTAATTGTTGAGTGAGCCCCATCCTTAAAAAATTCCAATGCCAGTAAAACTACTATAGTGGTTCCATTCGTTTTTCTTGTCATCTTCATCAATCCTACACAGAAAAATAAATAATTAATAAAAAAGTATAATTATTTAGAAAAAATAATAATTTATTTTATTATTTTTTAAAAAAATTGAGAAAAATGATCACATAATGCTTTGAAAAAATGAACAATAATATTTATACTAATATTTATGTCAATATGAAAAATATCAAATAACTTAGATAAAAAAAAAATAGAGTTAAATTTAAACAGGTGACCAGCCCAGTCTTCAACTTGATGAGAGACAACCTCAGCTCCTCCTATAATATTATCATGGACTTTAACACACAATTTACCAATTCTGAATGAGTATCCAAACCAATAAAATTACTTACATGCACATTTTGCATTTGATCTAAATCTGCAAGAGCTTTTTGCCTTGACTGTCAAATAAGAAAGCAAAAATTTCAGATCATATAAAATATACCAAGTCATAAGATATACATAAACACATAAAATTTCTGGAAGAGACAAATGTGAGATGGTAAGAACGGCAAAATTTTAACGACCAAAGGAACAATATGACAACGTAAAAGAATTAAGGCAGTTTGTTTCTCAGAACTACAAATAAATTTTATTAGTTTTAATTTCAATTCAGATAAAATAAAAAAAAAAAGAATTACATGTATGTAACTCGTGATTTGAATAACAAAAAATTTTAGTTAATCAAGGGGCCAGTTAATCATGTAATTCATGTAACCATGTGGTTTGGAACTTTTTTGTTTTTGGGCAATGCAATGGTTTGGAACTTGATTTAAGTTAATTAGACAAATCAATTCTAAAAAAATGATTGTTCCATGCTTAATATGTGGCAAGGGTTTGACTTATCACATGCTTGACATATAATTAAATTAAATATTGCTAGTTAAATATCATTAATTAATAAGGACAAAGTTTTTTAAGTCTGTCTGCCCTTGTTTTCCGGCCGATAACAAAACCTCAAAAAAAAAAAAAAAGACTACTAAGATTAATTAAACTAGCATATACCTGTGTCAATTATTTGGTGAAAAGAACAAATATGACAGCAAAATTTGGTCAAAAGGTTTAAAAAATTTAAAATTTTCAACCTTTCAAGAAAATGATATTGAATTTAGCTAAAAAAAAAACCCTAAATATAGATATTTGAGGTGAGATGAGATTAGAACTTAGACAATAAAAAATTAAGCATTACAAAGTAATTAAGAGAACAAAAAAAAAGGAACTCACTAGCATGAGATTGAGGCAGAGGCTTTGAAGGGAGCTTAGTTGGTGGTGGTGGCTGCTGCTTAGCAACAGGCTAAGACTTAGGGATGGCGGCGGGAGCAGAGGAGGCTGCCAATCTTGTAGAGGGCACCGATGCACGGAAACGTCTACCCATCGGCGTTCCTCCGTTTCCGAAACGTATCGGAAACGGAAACGTCAAAAAACGTCCCCGGTACGTTCCGGGCACGTTTCTGTAATTATGAGAAATTGGAGACGCGTTTCCTTCTTGGAGACGCGTTTTCCAAGTTACAAAAA
>CATIWK010621275.1:0-19413 GCA_949634005.1 Mallotus japonicus | reverse complement strand
TATATGGATATTTTCAAATAATTAATTTTAAAGTGATTTTAGATCAATATTTTTGAGAGAAAGATCAAACATTTTTAGGGTATAAATAAATGAAAGAATAAATTAACAGCTGGAAGGATGCTATGTGGGTATAGTTATATTAAAATATTTGTATCGCATTTCAAAAGAGAAAGGATTTTCATAAACATTGTACAAATTTATGCTATCTTGTTATATTTGGTCGGTCAAAATCTGGTATATAACATATGTTATACGGTGGTATATGACATACATATGGTGGTCCATGCATATCGTATATGGCATACGTATTTATATTAAAATCTAATGGTACATGACAAATAATTCAACTATTAATGTATATTTGATAATATAAAATGTCAAGAATTCAAATTTTATTTTTTTTAAAATAAATTTCTCGTATAATTTATAAGGCAAATATTAACATAATTTTTCTCATTAAAATTAAAGGATATAGGACATATAATATAAAAAAAATGATGTGTAAATAAAAATAAACATTTGGTCGGTTCAATAAAATTTTAGCTATTTTTTTGACTGAGCTGAATTAATTGAACCGGTTCGTTTATAATATTAACAGTATTGTGGAACCCAAATGGGTTCAAATTCAAACTGAATAATTTATGAGAGCTAGTAATTAGGGGTGAGCATCGGTCAATCTGTTCAAATCAAACCGAAACTGACCAAAGCGACCAATTGAAAATATACAAAACTTCAAACCGAAACTGAACTGAATATATATCAAAACCAAACTGAATCGGTTCGGTTCGGTTCGGTTCGGTTAGCTAGGTTAACCGATTTATCAATTTTATTTTTCGAAATAATTTCTAAATTTTTTATTTATTAATTTAATATTTTTTTTAAATTATTCATTAATAATATAACTATAAATATTTTTTCCTTATAATCTTAATATTTACACATATTTTTCTAAATTAATATATTCTATAGTATTTTATAATATATATAAATATTTCGGTCGATTCGGTTTTTTTTTGGTTTTTTATCTTCAAAATCGAAACCGAATCGGTTAACAAAAATTTTACATTCTAAAAACCGAAATTAAACCGAACCTAAATATAACCAAACTGAACCGATTTTTTAACCAATTTCTGCGCACCCCTAGTAGTAATAACAATATTATTCCAAATTGAATAAATTAACCCATTTGGGTTCTCAATGCTATTAATAACCCATTTTACTTTACCATTAATTCATTCCTTCATATTTATATAAGGTTATATTTGTCAATTTATAAAACATTTAATATTTCTAGCTAAAATGTTTTGGATAGATTTTATCCCTTTAGACTCATTGAAAATTAAAAGATAAATAAAAAAAAGGTGAAATGGGATGGTTCAATTTTCAGTTAATCAAAATTTGAAGAAATTAGAAAAAAAAAGTAATTTTACAGGTTCGAATTTAGAATTTTATGAACCAAAATAGATGTACTCTCTATAGAATGATATGTATTTTTATGAAATATTTGAATATTATATGACTTAATATTCATAATTTTTATCTTCTAAATTAGAAAGAATTCAATTTTATGGGTTTATTAAATAATTATTGGAAATCATCATTATCATTGTGCATAAAAGGAGTACAAAATTAATAATTTACATAATTTTATTTGATTCATGAGTTCGATTTTGACTGATGTAAAAATAAAAATTAATTTGAAGTCGGTTTGGTTCGGTTTTTTAATCGGTTGGATTTTACACTAGTAAAGTCGTCTAATTAACAAAATGAATTTGAGTACCTAAAAAAAAAAAAACAAAATGAATTTGAGACGTAGCTAATCTTATATAAAGTGATGAACTCATACCTCATGCCTCAGCTCAGCTGACAACAATGGAAGCCATAGTCACCCTTTTCATTTCCATTTTGGTTCTTTCATGGAGTAGTTTTATAGTTTATTTATTTTATGCATTATGGTGGAAGCCTGAGAGTTGTAGAAGAAATCTTTTAAAGCAAGGGATCAAAGGACCTCCACCTTCTCATATACTTGGAAACATACCAGAAATGAAGAAGATGATCTCCCATATTGCTGAAAGTCCAAAAATAGATGGCGATTTAACAGTCTTCCCATATTTCAACAAATGGACCAACAATTACGGTAACTCTCTTTTCATTTTCTTCATATATACTTCCTCTACATCACAAACTCACAAATTTCTTTCCTCAAATTTATATCATAAATTAATAATTTATAGAAGGTTTCTGTATTTAAAATAGGTAAGTTGTTCAGGTTTGCACTTGGGAGAATACAGTTGTTATATGTGACTAATCTTGACATGGTGAGGGAATTAAGAGTCTTCAGGTCATTGGATCTTGGTAAACCAGCTTACTTACAAAATGAACGTGGAGCTTTACTAGGCAAAGGCCTTATTACAGCAAATGGTGCAGTTTGGTCTCATCAGAGAAAAACTATTGGTCCCCAGCTCTACATGGACAAAATTAAGGTAATTACAATTTTCTTTTGGTCCATAATTACTAACTAAATCTATATATGCTCAATTACAAAGTAATTATTTAGTAACTATCATGCTGCAGGATATGTTGAACCTGATGGTGGAGTCCGGTAGCACACTGGTGAAAACATGGGAAGAACTAATTGAAACTGGGGGTGGCATTTCTGATATAATGATAGATGCCCATGTGAGAAACTTTACCTGTTACATAACCTCAAAAATGGTATTTGGTCATGATCATCATAAAGGGATAAGAATATTTCCAAAGTGTCAAGCTCTTATAAATGCTATGGGTACAGCCACAACACTTGGACTTCCTTTCTCCAGGCATGTGCCTGCTTGCTCTTATTGATTTTGATAGTTCATTTGATGTTTCAGATTAAGTAGATATTCACGAATCAGGTTTTGTATTTTGTCAATGTATCAGATTTCTACCCACAAAATCAAACAGAGATGCAGGGAGATTAGCAAAAGAGATTCACCAAATGATTATGGACATTGCTAAAGAACGAGGTCGATCTAATATAGCTCATCAGGACACATTACAGGTGATCCTGGAAGGTTCAAAATGTGGTCAGCTTGACCGGTTAACTGAGGAAGAGTTTATAGTAGATAATTGCAAGTACATATTTCTTGCAGCCTATGAGGTCACAGCTATTGCTGCGATTTGGGGTTTAATGCTGTTAGCCTCCGATCCTGAATGGCAAGATCGTGCTCGTTCAGAGGTTATTAAGGTTTGTGGTGGGCAACCCTCTGATCACGATATGCTTAGCAAGATGACAGTGGTACGTATGTGACTTTTTTGTTTTTGCTCATACGTATGTGACTTGAACGATATAGAAAGCAACCTTCATATATTACATATAGGGAAATGCCTCGTGTCAGGCGATCTCCAATATATACGCAAAACACCAAATTTGCACATACATTTAGGCTCTGTTTGTTTGTGGAAAATATTCTTCCGGAAAATATTTTCGAATGTTTTCCAGTGTTTAGATTACCTATGGAAAATAAGTCAAAGGAAAATAATGTACCAGTCAAAGGAAAATTACTTTAAAATAAGGGAAAATGTTTTCCCATTTTAAGAATGGGAAAACATTTTCCAATACCATTTCTAATTTCTTCTTTCCTTATTTATTGTTTTCCCTTTTATTTTTCAATATCTTCTCTCCTTATTTATTATCTGTTTTGATGTTGCAACCAAACATAGAAAAATATTTTTTAGAGAAAATATGTTAAAAAACAGTGTTTTATGGCTCCAACGTTTTGCCAAATCCAACATCAAATTGATGTTGGTGAACAGTACCACAGTAAATTTGCCGTGCACTGTTCACCACCATAAAATATTGTTCACTTTTTTTTTTGTTAATTACAAAATAAGTCATATATTTTTACATTTGTAATATTTGAGATCAATTTCAACTTTACATTATTTAAGTTTCCTTTTTAAGGAAAAATTATTTTGTTTATTTTTTAATAATAAATATAAAATTATTTGAATGCATTATTATTTATATTTTTAAAATTAATATAATTATTTTTATTAGTTACATATATTATTAATTATATATACATAATATATTCACATGAATATATAATAACATTACATAAATATTAAATACATGATCAAATATCATATAAATATTAAAAACGTTATATAAATCTTAAAACGTTATAACATGCCCTAATAGAACATTTGTGGAAGCAATATAGTAATTTCCAACACTGAATGAATAATAATATTTTATGTTATTTAATTGTAGTGTTTTTTATATTTTAATTAAATAAATTTTGATATTTTATATTATTTATTATTAAATCTAATATTTATTTTACTATTATTTTTACTAAACTTATATAAAAATTGAATTAAGATAATCCATAATTTAATTACATTTTTATTAATATAATTATATAGTATTTATTAATAAATATTAATAATATTTAAATTGGATGAATATGTACAAAATAAAAAATTTGGATATAATTTGTAAAAATAATAAAAAATAAGAAAGTAATAAAAATAAGAGATATAAAAAAATATATAAAAATTTTTTTTTTACTATGAAAATTGGTGTTATGATTTGGAAATCAAATTATTGTAAAAATACTAAAATAGTGAAAAACTTGCACCAATTTAGTGTTTTGGGTCAGAGATGCTTGGACTGCCATAACGAGCCACAACATTTACAGTCAGTTGCTGTCTACTTGGATTTCCTATTTTTCCCCTCTCCTATATTGCATGTTCCCCAATTGCATGGAGTTAAAATCGAAAAATTAAATTTTTTTTTTCTCTTTTTTCAGCCCATGAATGTTGCGATTCTTAACATCTATCATGGTCCTTACATATACTTGTGCTAGTTTGGCGCATATATAATATACTTTAGGCTTATTTTTTTAGCCTAATAGAAATGATTAGTGTGTTAAACTATTAGTTTAAGAAGAGGAGAGGGCAGGGAATCGATGCGTGGTTTTCTTGTTCTATCAAAACACACTACAACTGTACCAATCAAGGAGGACAATTTTGGGCCTATTTGATATTAAAATGGAGCATGTATGAATAGTTTAAGCTAATTTGGTGTTTAATCGTGGGAGATTTTTGCTAGTCTATTGATCAAAGTATATTCTTTTATTACAACTATAAAATTAAATTTATGATTGCACAAATAAGGGGAAGCTTTCCTCTTTTAAATAAAGTAAAATTTAATTTTACAAATCAACATCAACAAGATTCAAAGTCTATACTTCATAATGCATTTGGAGTAAGGTAACTGTTAAACCTATACCTCACTGGGTTAATGCGTCTGCAATTTAAATTAATTAATATGCATTTGTTCAAAATTTGATGCAGCTAAAAATGGTAATTCAAGAGGTTTTGAGGCTTTATCCAGGAGTAGCATTTGTATCAAGAGAGGCCTTGCAAGACGTGAAGCTAGGTGATCTACAAGTTCCGAAAGGCGTTGGCATTTGGATATGGATGCCGGCATTGCATCGTGACCCTGACCTCTGGGGACCTGATCCAAACAAATTCAATCCTGGAAGATTTGTCAATGGAGTTTCAGGAGCATGCAAGTCTTCCCAAGCCTATATACCTTTTGGATTGGGAGCTCGAGTGTGCCCTGGACAGAACTTAGCTACCATAGAAATGAAGGTATTATTTGCAATGGTACTATCAAAATTCAAGCTTAGCATCTCTCCTCACTATCGTCACTCTTCTAAATTTGGATTGCTTTTGGTGCCTGAGCATGGCGTCAATCTCCTTGTCCAAAAGTTATGACCAATCCTGGCAATGCTTCCACAAAAATTTTTCTTTTCCTTAAATAATAAAGCTGTCTATTGTCTTGCAAAAATTAGGACTGAGCTGAAATTATAGTGTACTATAGTGTTTTTTTTTTTTTTTGGAAATTCTTGCTTATGCTTATGATAGATGTGTTAGACTCGGGATAAGATTTGTAATATAAAGATATATATTTATTGATTAAGTGTAAAACAGTTATACGATACATCATAAATTTTAGCATAAGGTGTAATATACCTAGGGTTGGGAAGAATCTCAAAGTAATTGAAAATAATACATCTGGTATCTACTAAAGACACACAACAATCGAGTTTTTCTTCAAATTCTAAAAACACCATTTCAAAAGATTACTTTATAATTATTATTACGGCACAGTGCAGCAAACTGGGTCCTTAGCTCAGTGGTAGAGCATTTGACTGCAGATCAAGAGGTCACCGGTTCGAACCCGGTAGGGCCCTTTTTGTTGTTTCTTATATAATTTTTTAACCTTCTATCAAGATTAATATCCAAAATTATTTTTGTTTTTTTGTTTTTCAAATTTCAACTTCTGTCCTTTTTTTGTTTACTTTTATTTTCTTATATTTTTTTAACCTTCTATTAAGATTAATATCCAAAATTATTTTTGTATTTTTGTTTTTGAAATTTCAACTTCTGTCATTTTTTTTATTCACTTTTATTTTCTTATATCTTTTTTAACCTTCTATTAAGATTAAGGTGTTTTCTATGATTATTTTGTTTCAAAAAAAAATAATGTACTTTATTTAAGAAAATTTATTTAAATTTAAAAAAAAAGTAAAAAATACATTTTTTTAAACTAACATTAATTTTTTTCAATATAAAAATTATAGTACTTTTTCATTATAACTTAATATATTTTACATTAAATTGTTGTACTATAGAAAAATAAACCACTTTTTATGAAATTAATTTTATAGTTTTTATAATTATATAAATTGAAATTATTTTAACCATTTTTACATAACATTATTTTGAATTAACGAAAAATAGTGATAGTTTCTGAAAATATATCAAGTTATAATAAAAAAAATATTAATTCTTACACTTAAAAAAATAATGTTATTTCACAGAGAATAATAATCTTTTTCCTGAATAAAATAAAATTTTCTAAATTAAGCTTTCTTCTTTACAAAAATATCAATCTAAAAAAAATTTTCAATTGATAAAGTAGCACTAACACTTATAGAAAAAAAATCTATAATTATAACAATTAATTCCATAAAATTGGTTTAATTTTTTACAAAGTAATAATTTAACAAAAAATATATCAAGTTATAATAAAAAAAAATATTAATTATTATATTCATGAAAATATTATTTCACAAAAAGTAAAATAAAATTTTTACATTTTTCGTAAATTTAGATATATTTTTCCAAATAAAGTAAGTTATTTTATTTTAAAATAAAGTGACTATAGAAAACACCTAAGATTAATATCCAAAATTATTTTTGTTTTTCAAATTTCAACTTTTATTTTTTTATATACTTTTAAAATTTAGGGGTTTAAATAAAAAAAATTAAAGCAATTATAAATTTTTTGCTTTTAATTTCAACTTCCGTTTTTTTATAAACTTTTTAATTTTAAGGATTTAACTAAAAAATTAAAGTAATTATAAATTTTTTGCTTCAATTTCAACTTCTGTCTTTTTTATGTACTTTTAAATTTTAAGGGTTCAACTAAAAAAATTAAAGCAACTGTAAATTTTTTGCTTTTAATATTAACTTCCGTCTTTTTTTATATATATATTTTAAGGGTCTAACTAAAAAAACCTAAAGCAACTGTAAAATTTTTTCTTTTTGATGAAAAATCAACTGGGGTTAATTATTATAGTTAATTTTCAATTCTACTTTAGAAAAATGATTAGAAGCAAGTTAAAAAAAAAAAATTAAACCAACTGTAGATCAGGAAAAATTAAAAAATATCAGAAATGGCGTCGCCCGGACTCGAACCGGAGACCTTCAGTGTGTTAGACTGACGTGATAACCAACTACACCACGACACCGTGGTATTGCAAGCACATAACATTCCTTATATATAATATAAGCAAAATGAAAAGATTTTGTTTTTTTTCACTTTTAAAAATCCAGACCTGGTATTCAATTGGTCCTCTTTATCTTCGTTTTTGCGAGGAAATAAGAAAACCCTACCTCCCCTCACCTTCACCTCTCCTCTGCTCTTCGTCTCCAATTCATTTTTCGAAGACCAAACAAATCTCTTCGTTTTTCATTACCAAAAATAAAAAAAAATCTCTTCGTTTTTGTTTCTCTTTTGAACGACAAAGATTTTCAAAAATGTCAAGCGCTTTGGACATGTCTCTTGACGATATTATCAAGAGCAGTAAAAAGCCTGGATCCGGTAACTCCCGCGGCGGCGGCGGCGTCCGTGGCCGTGGTCCCGGCCCTACTCGCCGTTTTAACAACCGCGCCGCTAATCGACCAGCTCCTTATGCTGCCGCTAAGGTATTTTTCCTCTAAACAAACTAATGTTTAGGGTTTTGGATTTGTCGCTAAATGATTAGATTCGATTCGATTTGATATGATTTTTTTTATGTTAACAGGCGCCTGAATCTACATGGCAACACGACATGTTCACGGATCAAGGAATGGGAGTGTTTCAAGGAGGAGGTGCTGGTGCTGGTAGGGCTTCTTCTATTGAGACTGGAACTAAGCTTTACATTTCTAATCTCGAATATGGAGTCTCCAACGAGGATATTAAGGTAATTTGTTTCTTTTCATTTTTCACTTTTTTTTATCAGCTTATTGTGCAGAGATTATTCTGTTTTGTAGATCACAATTTTTTTAATTCATTGTGTCGGGCAGCAATTGTTTTATAAATATTGATATTAGTAGAAAATTTTTATGTTTTAATCACTTAGCGTTTTGCATTTGATGATGTTGATGTTCTTTTAATGACGCTTTAGTTTAAATTATCGGCTGCGATTCATATTTTATTGTAAGGCTTTGTTCTGTATCAGAAGTATTACAGCTATTCAATGTTAGTTTCGGTTTAAATTTAAATGAGCAGTAATTATTCCGTGGATTGATTACTTTATGATCTCAACTTTTGATTGAATTTTTATTACATATGTAATAATTAATAATACTATTCAAATTTGCATAATTATACTTTTATTTGAAACTGAATTAACTATTCTATGGCATCGGAAATATACTCTATTTCTCAAGACAAACAAGCTTTAAATGTTGCTTTAAGTAATGGTAGTTTAACTATGTGCAGGAGTTGTTTTCTGAAGTTGGTGATTTGAAGCGATATTCAATCCATTATGACAGGAGCGGGAGGTCGAAGGTATCTAACTCAAGTTTGGCATAAAATTCACATCCTTATGATGAAATACTTTGTGTCCTGCTGTAGTTTAGAAAACCTCTTTTTGTTAGGGTACAGCAGAAGTTGTCTTTTCTCGACGTACAGATGCTTTGGCTGCTGTGAAGAGATACAACAATGTTCAGCTTGATGGGAAACCCATGAAGATAGAGATTGTTGGAACAAATATTGTTACTCCTGGTGCAACTCCAGCTGCCAATGGCAATTTTGGAAATTCAAATGGAGTTCCTAGAGGGTAGGCCCCATATTATTCCCTTTGTTGTTCGACCCTCACTTTCTAGCTGTAATCTTTGTTTTTCTTCAATAACCAATTTTTTCACTTAGATTCTGATAAATAAGTTTTGAGAGTTCTTAGACCTGTGCTACTAGTTGTCTTTGTCATAAGAGGTTGCAGCTGGTTTTCATTTACAGGAAACAATCTGAATGGAATCACTACAGTACTTGTACATTTTTTGTCATCTCTTTGCTAGTGAATTTCTTCAGGATTTGAAGCATTGCTACTACCTGCTTATTTGGTTTCTGCTGTATAGTTTCTACTTCTACATTGCATGGTTCTGCATTGGATTGGGATGATTTTTCTGCTGATCAATGAAGTTTTTTTTTTTTTCTTTTGTGTTTTTGTTTTTCTTCTGAATATCAGTTTGAAATGTTGTTGGAGTTCATACATTATATTTATAGTTTCATCCGTTGCATTTACTGTACTCTATGGGAAATATGTTATTTACTTTCATGCATGAGATTTACTGCTATATCAAAATCTGTGATAGTATTCACATAAGGAATGAATTCTCCATGAGAACTGATGATTTTCTTGATGAAACAAAGGTGCACATTTTTTTTGTAACCATGCTTTTTGGGCCTGTGTACCTATTTGAGAACATTATAGAGTTATGGTTATGCAATTGGTAACGAACATCGTTATGCATGCTTGTGCTTAATTATTAATTTCGAGGTTTGCATGTAGTTTTTTAATTCTACAAAGTTGATCTCTCCATAGGAGGTTCCTTTCCATTGTGTTTCTTAGTGTTTTGATGTTTTGCATTCCTAGTGGACAAAGAAGAGGTAGCGGAATGGGGAGACCACGTGGCGGCAGTGGTGTAGGCCGTGGATTTGGAAGGGGTCGTGGACGTGGAACTGGTGGAAGGGGTCGTGGTGAAAAGGTATCTGCAGAAGATCTTGATGCTGATCTGGAGAAGTATCATACAGAAGCAATGCAGACAAATTGAAGGCATCCCTTTTCTGTCTTTGGTTGCTCTTACAGCTTTCTTCTGTGGCCTTCTATGTGCTTGATGGTGCAAGAGTTCCGAATATGTTCTGTAACTTTATCAAGTCCTAGTCTTAGGAATTACAGAAGTACTGAGAAAGAAACTCTTAGAATCTTTGTTATGGAGTTTGGGATTTTATTACCAATTGTTCCTTGACTTGGGTATTATATGTGTGGGTTAATGGACAGCTGTCAGTATGTAATTGCACACCTGCTTATGGTTTGGTTAGCTTCTATGTTCCTTCTGTTTTACTCTGCAAGTTGGAGTATGAAGGGGAACTATATTACATCATATCCTCTTTTACAACGAATGCTGCCTGCAAGGGGTGGAGGATTGAGCATGAACAGAAATTGCCCAGAGTTCCTGTTTCTTTGGGGTTGCTTCGTTGAGTTGCTTCATCATAAAAACAGGGAGATTGCCTCTGAGGTAGTTTTCTTTGTATTCATTCTATAATTAGTTACTTCTTTTAGTTTCTGGAGCATTCCCTTGTTTATGGTCTGGTTGATTCTGATGGTTGCATTCTTAGCTGTGCAAATTAATCTCTTTTGGTATTCCAGGAAAATATAAGTTCCCTGGACTTTCATACAGCTCTTGGTGTAGCATGATATAGTGTTGGCATCTCTCTGCTTCAGTAAATTAGTAAAGTTGAAAATACAAGAGAAGTTGAATATGAACCATGTTTTCGGGTAGGAAGTATTTGTAGGTCAATTTATACTGATATAAGAACCATGCACATATTTCCTTTGATTTGTGAAAGAGTTATTGTTAAATGTTCTTGGCTGAGGGTTTCAAAGCTTATTTATTAGGACGGGAAAGAATCGCATCATTCTCTCTAAAGAATCAGTCAATGGTATTAGCTGCTGGTACTTTTCCTGAGACTGAACTGGAATCTATGCTACTAGAATGGAATATCCTGTTGTTTCTTAGAGGTGATGCTTGATTCAATTTTCCTGCTCTCTCTTGTGGAGGCTGTTGAAACTATTCTTTATCATTTATACCTTCAGTGGTACATGAGCATGACACTGGTGCTGTTCTTACTTTTTTGAGTTTCAGAGCGACTGGCTGGCTAAGTAGTTGCATTTATTGAGTGGAGTACAATATGTATATTTTTTTTAGGTACATAAGCATAGAGTATATCACATAAAAGTTTTGAATTGTATAGCTTTTGAAGTATTGCCATATTTTTACGCAATGTCTTTGTTCTGATATAAAAGTTTGTGCTTGAGCACTGGTGTTGTGATGGTTGCTCCTTGCTGATTTATAAACTGAGCTGTTACATTGGCATACTGGCGAATTTGCATTACTAAGTAGAAACAACATAAGTTTCCAAAATACGTGATGCTTAAATCAGTGACCAGATCCGCTTCCATAAATTAACGGAAAAGGTAAGGTCACATATAACGGCAAGAAAGACATTGGAATGATGTTTTGCCTTTGTGGTGTTTGCCAGAGCTTTGTTAACAATTACAGTATGATGATTTCTGATCCTTTTTGCTAATTTTTCATATCCTTTTTGTCACATTTACAAATTGAAACTGAATTACTATTGTTGTGTAATATTTTTAATTTTCCATTGGGCTTTTTTATTAAATTTTTTGTACCATTTTATTATAGTTCTTTGAACCCTAAGCATAAGAAGCTATATTTTGTCGTTGGTTTAAGAAATATGTTGAAACGGTCCATTGAGATCCCATATTGGTTGTGGAGTGTGTACAGGTTACATGGGGTTAGCATGCTTTTATAAAATTGTCATGGTTTTGTGAAGGAGTGTGTCCTATTTTTGACTCTTGCGTGTGCATTTTATATATAACTCAAAAAATTGAATATGCAATGTGTCGTGTCTCTCATTCAGAGGAACCTGGTCCCTTAGGATGCCACATCGGTTGTGGAGTTGTATGGATTAGCAAATTACAAAACTGTCATGGTTTGTGGAGTATATTCTATCTCTGATCTTTGTGTGTGTGATATAGAATTCTAAACAAAGAAATACGGTGAAACAAAATACATGTTTATCAAAGGATATGGTATCTACAGCAAAGTGATAAAGAGAAATAACACCCTAGCAATCATTTTTTGTTTTAGTTCAAAATTTCGTCCGAACCAACTAATCAATCATTTTTTATTTCGTTCAAAATTTCATCTAAATCCAAATAAGTCGCGTTTGGCTACTCATAATGAATAAAAACAAAATTAATGACAGCCAAAAGAACAAAAATTCAAAACAAAAAAAAGAACCAAAATTCAGCTAGGCGTGGGGTTTGACAATCTTTTTTACTATTTGATTTTTTTTGACGTTGTGTTTGAATTTTTCCAATATGCTTTATTATTGAAGTTTATATTTTGTAAGGGGCTGTACACTGAGTTGGTATATATGAAATCTGTAATTATTGCTGGAACGTTGGTGACCTAATGACAAGGGATCTCTTTATAAGTTTCAATCAAAAGAATGAATTATGCCCGGAGAGTAAAACTATTAACAAGCACAAACTGTGCAATGGATTGGCGAAGAGACAGCAAAAGAAAATCTAATAGACATTTTGGTTGATGAATTAAAGTAAAAGTTCCATTTATGCATTAATAACAATGGATGTTTTCCAATAGGAAAACTATCATCAATTCCTTCCAATTAAATTGCCAGAGTAGAAGTATCCTAAAAAAGTAATTTTACAACATAGGTAATTCAAAACAGATGACAGGCGCTCTCCAAATAATTTCAATGAACACTCAATTGTTCTTACTCATTATTCTTTTCGCTCCCTCAACTTATCCCAACTACCAAACAACACTTGCAGTGTAGAACAGAAAATTGCCTTTATACAACATATTACAAAGTTCCAACAGGAAGAGGGCCAGTACCATGGATATAGCAGCCGAAAAAACAAGCTTATGACATGTCGAGTGTATCGCCCCACCTGTTCCAGAGTACTCATGTTACTTTGACGAAATTCATAAGCACAATGGATGTTCACATGTTAAATTAAAATTGATCAGGATTCATTGCCGGCATTTTAATTTTTAACAATCATTTTCAGCCAGGATATCTTAACAATCAAAAATCATAATTCTTCAACTACAAGGCTTTAAACCAAATACCGATTTTTCATGTTATAATTTTTTTTTTTTTTTAACTCTGCGGAATTGATGAATGTATATATAATCAGGGAAATCAGAACTCACAGGGAAAAGTAAATCCAAAGCACCCCAGGCTGCATGACGAACAGCTCTTGTGGGATACATTGGACCACCAGGAGAAGTAAAGCTATACAAGCACACCTTCAATCTTGTACTTGTTGTCATTCTCAGTTCCATACCTGCAGAAATTTATTGTACTACCTTCTTCAGACAGCTAGGAAATATGAAAGACATGTAACGGCAGACACTTGCTAAATCTTCATTGTTGCATGTTACTACCTTGGAGAACTGTAATACGTGAAAGGTAATGCAATAGAACTGGCTCCACCTTTAACTTCTGAAGCTGATAAAAAATATACATATATCATATGAATATGCAGGGAGTTAAACATCTCTTTACTATAATTCAACAAACCTATCAATCCCTAATGATTATGCATACCTGGTCTGCAAGTTCAATAACAAAGAAGTCTGCTGGACCACCAACCAAAAAAGCATTTTGAAAAACAGGAAAATGTTTCAAGAAGCTTTCAAGCTTGTCATCTATACAAAACAAAAAATATCATAAATAATGCAATTTTTTGTCCAATACTCAATTCGTATAGGAAGCATAAAGCTTACCTGAGTTATAGAAAAGTATGAATCTTGAAAGTAGAAGAAACAGATCTCTCTGGGCCTGAATTAATTAAAGAATGACAAATCATATTCCCTATATACCAAGCTAAATAATATGATTCCCATTTCCAGAACATACATTTCCAAGAGAAGTATGATAGCAAAAGTAATAGATATGCAAAGCTGGTAAGTACAGGATCGGTGTCTGTGCCTGACCTGCATTGGAATTTTATTTAAGCGCACAGGCCCCAGTGCAACTTCCTCAAGGAGATACTGAAACCAATAGGAAAACTCAGTAAATAACCAATGTTAAAAAAGAGAATGTCTATGGAATTGGATAACAAAACAATTAAAGGGACATCTACCCGAAAGAGGGTCTGGAAACGCCTAGTGTTTGTTTGGATATCAATCCTGAAAATTGGTTATAGCACAGCATGTTATAATTATTGTACATCTGAAATAGGCCATTGCAGTATACATATTAAAAATATGTACAGTACCAAGCCAAAAATTAAAAAAAACCCTCCCTCCCTCCCATCCCTGTTTTAGCATGCTAACTTCCTGACCACTCATGTGAAACTTAAGCTGACCAAACACACAAGCTACTTGATTGGGGCTTCCAAAATCCTTGAAGTCAATTGTTAAATATTAAAACAGAATGTTAAGCCACCTAAAAAATGGGCTGACAATGTCAAGAAGAAAAAGTTACAATGGTCCTAATATATGAGAAATTAATCACTCACACGACAAATATCTGAAAGGCAATCACATATTGGAAGGAAACAGAATCAGAGACTAACGCAATTTTCATACACAGATATAAAACCATAAGAAATTACAGATTTTGCAAAAAACAAGCTATGATTGAATTGTTGATTTATTGCATCTAATATAGACATATTATGGTATCTCTACATTTTGATTGACCAGAAGATACATAACAACGTGCAAAATAAAAATAATTTTTGAATCTTAAGATGGTCCACTCCTTTTTTTTCCACTCTGCTCAATATACAACATTTGGTGTGGTAACCAATTAATTGAATTTTTCAAAAGCATCAGTATCTCCTACTCAATATCTAGACTACATAAGATACCCAAGATCATACCAGAAAACATTTGTGGCACCTTGAACAAGAGCAGATGAATAACGTATAAGTATTTCAGTATTATCCAGTTGGGCCTCAAACAGCTGCAAGAAAAGAAACAAGCATGCATTGGCATCATTAATAAGGGAATATGATTATCATTGGCAACATTTTTTTTAACAGCTAAAGTAGATTTTGTTGGTATTTAAAGTAAATAATTTGTATGAACTGAACCCATAGCATTTACAAAAACAAATAGCCACAATGAAACACAAAAGAAAAAATTTGGGGAATTCAATAAATAAAAAGCCATTTTTTTCATTGCTTAAGAAAAATAACACTTTCATAAAATAAATCAGAATCTGTCATAGGGGTACTTTAGAAACTTCTAGAATGCAATAGACTAATAATTTTTTTAAACACAAAGAAAGTAATGATATAAGACCCCACTCAAGCCAGAGTCAATATTTAAGTCAGAAATCCTATTGGTGCCAAGCACATACGATACAAATTAAAAGGTTGTTTGTCTATGTTTTGACCAAATATATTGTGTCCTCCATTATTTCTATTTTTGCTGTAATCAACAATCCAACTTTTAACCTTATCCAGCACAAGCTAAAAGAACCTACTTCTATTTTGTCAGTCAACAGCTCCCATAAGTATCTCAGCAAAGGAATAAGAAATTAGAAGCCAACAATGACTTTCTGCATAGAACATGAATAAAAGCATCACAATTGTTCAGCACACTATGAAAGTTCTGTTCAGCAGGCAGTTCTAGTATATCCTAACAAGTAAATTTAAAAATTACAAGAACTCATAAATAATAAATAACACATATCATTACTGGATAATTCTAAATTCTAAATGGTGAGAAAGAACTAATAATAGAAGAACACAAGCAGAAGAGGCTGAGTTGGCATACCCATTTATGGAAAAGGAGAGAGAAAATATGAGATGCAAATGACTGGCTCCAAAGTTGGATAATTAAGTCAAGGATTCGTTTACCACTCTCAGGCACTCCAACATAATAATCAGCAAGAACATTGTAAAAACATAATTGACCATCAGCACTACCCTCTGCAGGAGAAATTTTATCTTCTTCCCGGCTGAGAATTATATCTGCGTTCAATTTCAATACAAAAGTCTGAGAATCCTAAAATGGTGGAAGAGCAACAGTATATATATCTAAGTAGAAGCACCTGTAATTGATTAATAAATCAAACTTTCATGATCCATAGCACACACTCAAAAAATTATACTGTATTCTGTGCTGAACCTACTCATAGACGAAAAATGGTGTTGCAATATATAGGAAAAAAACTAGAAGGCGTTTATGGGTTCTATTGTTTCATATCTTAGTTCTACACTTCAGTGAATTTCAACACGCATGGCCTAGGAAAGTAAAACCTATATTAATAGATAAGAAATTGAAAGGCATCCATGTTGTCTCTCATTAAATTTCAATATCTTAACTATGAAGAAGAGTACAACAGGCTCCTGCTTCACCAAATCTCAGCGAATGGCACATCATAACAATAAAGCTACACAAACCACCAATTATAATTAAAATCAACTCTACTATGCACAACAATACCATCTAGCAACCAAAACCAAAACTTATATGCATTGTTTAAAATAAATCATGAACAAAAGTTCAATTGAACTGAATTCTTACAAAATCATGTCGCTTTTGGCATTATTTCATCAGTTGCAAAATGCCTTTTCTAAAACTCTACAGAATTGAATACTAATAACTATGATCTTTCCAAACATGAAAACTGACAAATTGTTGGAATTAATCATGTGCAGGAGTTCAATTTGCAAAATCATTTCACATCACTTACAATATGATTTCATTTTATTCCAAAATGCTTATATATATAAATAGAAAGAATTGAGTTCTAGCAACTATGACCTTTCCAAACATGAAAATTACCTAAAGGAATTAATTGAATTCTTCATTCTTGCAAATTTAGACTTTCCAAGCATTACTGTAAACAGAAGTGAATTGAATTATTCCTGTCCTTGATGCACTTTCTTCAAAAAGACATTTCAAACATACTCATAAACAGGTTGCAGACATGTTGATCCCAGCTACTCCTATACAATCTGTCCAAAACAAATAAAAAAGAAAAAGGAACTAATTAACACTGACCTTTGGCTCGATCATCGACTTCCAAAGCTATATCAGCAAACAATTCCTGCAACAAATTGCGTCTCTGCGACGCAGAAGCTAACGCCTGCAATCAATCATCATGCCATCAAAATGCTTAGCTCTATAAAAAGAATAATTAATTCCATAATGTTTTTTCCAATTAAAAAAGAAATCAAAGATTTGAGTAATAGCCAGGCAGTGAAGAAGCAAGAAAGGCAGTCACCCGGTGGAGCTTCTTCTCGATTTCAAGAGTGAGAGCATTAAGGTAACTATTAGCAGAGTTAGATTCCATTTTTATTTCTTCCTTTTCTGACGATGATTTGATCATCATTACATTTTTTTCATTTTCTCAAACCCTAATAGCATCAATCCAAAACCTAACCACCACCACCACCGCAAATTTAAATTCGTCCTGCTCTGTAACAAAGAAGAAGAAGAAGAAGATGATGATGAGCGCAGCAGGAGGATTTGATCGAATCGAGAAGCTGCAGCAGGCACAGTATTATTGCCGCTACTGTTTAGATCATTTAGCTTTTTTTATGGTGTTTTTTTTTTTTTTGTCAAATAATTCATTAATTTCATCATTGAGAAATGTGATGGTAATGTCAAAGCGGTTAACGTGGCATAGGCGGTTAAAGGCTAAGTTGAAAAGCAACTGCAAAATGGCTCTCTTTTGTTTTTTTTTTTTTTTGAAACACAAAATGGCTCTCTTGTGCTGTGTTGTGGATAGAGGTGGCAGTTGCAATATTGTAGAGAGCCGACAGCACAACACCGACTCACTACCAAAAATAAATACTATATAAAATAGTATTTATCATGTTTTAATTATTATCCAATTTCTACGCAACACACGTTTGAAAAAAAATACACAACAGAATTTAATACCAAAAAATATTAAATGGGAAAATTACATAAAAATCCCAACATTTTAGTGTGTTTTCAAATTGAACCTTATCAAATTTTTTATTGCAAATATAGCAACCAATGTCCAAAAATTTGCAATTGATGCCCTCCATCTGTTTGAGAATTGAGATAACAGAATGTTAACATGGGCCATTAGAAAAGTGACTTTTTGAGGAGCAACAAAACATTTGAGCCCTTTAATTTTAGAATCAGCCGTTGACCGGAGAAAAACACAAATATACGTGCAGTTGAATTTGTAAACTATCAAGCATATTTTATCATATGAATCACACATAAAAAATAATTCAGACTAAAATATACAAAAATGATTCATCAAAAATTTAGTATGAACTTCTATATACATGAGGCAATCCATCAGGTTAATAACTTCATTCACACATCTTGCAAACCAATAAGTGCATATCCGAAATCACTAAAGCTCTTCAAAAATTTTCGAAAAAAGAAGCAAATTGTAACAAAAACAAATTTGCAGCAAAGGAGAAAAAGACTTGAAATTTGACCGGTGCATCCAACAAACAATAAAGATGAGCAATCCCATGAACACATATCAAACAACACATGATCTGAACCGCCATCCGCTTCTTTATACAAATTTCCAAACTCTACAATTGACTTATGTGATTCAGAATTCGTTACACTATGCATGGATGGGGGAAAATAAGGGGAAGGAAAGGGAATCGGAGGATAATGAAATTTTATGTTATTTGGTAACTACAAATATTTTTAAGGGGAAAGGAATTGAAGGGAAATTATTCCCCCTCATTTCCCTTACAGAAGGGGAAAATCATTACACCTCATATTGGGGTGTAAATAATTTCCCCTCCTAGAAGGGAAAATCAATTTTTATAAGTAGACGTTTTTATCCCTATTATTTTATTGATAATTCTAAAATAACCCTTTTTTATATTTAGTTTTTTTCTCATTTTTTTTAGGTTTTCTTTCTTTTCTAATTTGTTGTTCTTGCTTCTCCCAAGAATTATTTTTAGGTTGGTTTTTTCCCTATATTTTTATGAATAATTTTTTTATATTACTAGTTTATTAATAAATTTTGATACTTAAAAAAATTTTATATTGATAAATTAG